>JAVJAQ010003742.1:0-117006 GCA_032362365.1 Zygogramma bicolorata
TTTTCATTTATTGACTGTAATTGAAATATACCGTTAGATAAGTTAATATTTTCTTTGAATGTCAATTTGTAAGTAGATTTTTCTCGCGAATAAACAGATGCAAAAAAGAGGGCAAAAGTTTCAGCAGTTTTATCTGCTGGAACTTTATCCCCTTTATAAGTTAATCTATCCAAATTCGTTTTGTTGTTTCTTTTATTATTTATAAAATTCCAAAATTGATTGACGTCCTCGGTGATATTTTTTTCTATATTTTTCATGTATTCCCTTTCTTCTCTTCTTATAATTGTTTTCATTTTCCTTCGTAGCTCTTTGTATTTATTGTTGTGGAATTCAGATTGTGATTTAAGTTTTTGGAAATATTTTTTTTCCTTCAGGAGATCAGTTATCTCCTTTGTAAACCACACTGGATATTTATACTGTTTATTTGAAGTTTTATATTTGGGTACACAGTCCTCAATAATTCTGTTCCATATGCCATAAAAAATATCTAAAGCATTGTTCACATTTGATTCTGCGAGTACAGAATTCCAGTCAGTATCTCTTACTTTCATAGCCAATTCTAAAAAATTTGTCTTCTTGAAATTATATCTGAATTTATTCATATTATGATCTTCACAAGTTTTCTTATGTTTTTTCAATGTCAGAGAAATACTAAGAGCTGGATGATACACATCCTCAGTTACAAAAGGTAAGTAATCTCTATCTACGGTACATGAATTGAAATCATTTTCAGGTGCGATAACTAAATCTAGGGTTCGTCCAGTGATGTTTTGTATCTCATTGAATAATTTGAATGAATTGAAATCTAAAAACTCTTGCAAGTATCGAAGTTTTTCGGTTTTAGCCTCAAAGTTGGTATTAGTTATCTCGGGCAAGTTGAAGTCACCCAATATCAGTGTGTTAGTTATATTTTTATCAATATTTTGCTGTAAACAATTGAAAACAGATTCATACAGATTACATGAACTATTGGGAGGAATATAAACAACTATCATAGTGTATTTTTCACTACTCACCTTAAACTGTACAGACAGAGCTTCAAAGAGTTCGCAGTGTTTAACCAAATTTAATATTTCATATTTTCTGCTTATTGCCATCAATACTCCACCTCCAGTGTTTTTATTTGTAATTTGCAAGTTTCTATCAGCTCTCAGAAGATGAAACATTTCTGTATCAATAATTTCTCCATCACGTATGCCATCCTGCAACCACGTTTCCACGGCCACCACAATATCAAAATCATCATTTAAGCATTTCCTCGAGAATTCTAGAAGTTTTGTTTTAAGACCCCTACAGTTCTGATAATATACATTTAGATCAGATGGCATATTTAACAACACATGAATAGAATAGAGCGAGCTCCTAAATAATAATTGTATGGGAAGTTATTTCGCCGCGTGTGCAGTTTCCATGCTGAAAACATCACAATATACACATTTTTAATGAATTATCAAATATACTTAAGTAATACACTATTCCTAAAGTGAATTCGTATAATCAGCCCTTAACATAATTAATGCAAAAAGATTCTGACAAATAACTCAATTTACTACTCATTCCTTATCTAGTTTTTATATTTGAACAAGTTTTTATTCTAAATTCTCCAGGTCGGTCGCGTTGTTGATCGTTTTTACAGCATTGCCACACTTGGCATAAATTCTCCCATTTCTTGTCCAAACATCAGACCCATATTTCTTTCTAGCAGAAACTTGCAGCTTGTAGCGTTTATGAGTCAGGTCCTCATTTATGAATACATTTTTACCTTTCAGAAGTCCCTTCGCCTTATAAACTTCATTTCGCCTCAACATCGTGAGGAATTCGATAACAGCTGCCCTAGGTTTAGAGTTCGAATTTGTGATTTTTCCAATACGATATACATTGCTAATTTCCTCAGCAGTGCACTTCATCCCTAAATCATGATTAATCAGCTTCAAAATTTTTTCAAGTAGATTTTCTTTCTGTTCTTCGACGACACCAATAATTCTTAAGTTTTTCATTTTCGAGTTTTGTTCCAAGGAATCCAGTTTTTCATTGATTATTGTGAATTTTCCATTATTATCATCAATCATTTTCTCCATGGATGTCAACGTCGTAACAACATTGTTCAATTTGTCATCAAACTTCTCAATCAACTTATTCACTTCATCTTTTATCATCAATCCAATTTTAGGAACAAGTTTACTGACTAACGCATCTAAAGAACTATTACTTGCTTGTTTGTTAACCTCATTGATTTTCGGGATCAGTTTCTCCACTATAGTTTCCAATGCAATTTCATCTATTGTAATCTGTTTCATATCTTGATGCCCACCATTGTTAGTATTCCTCGTACCCACCATTTTCATCGGTAGAACACTGGCAACACTGTTAGTTACTGGTATCATAAATTTTCAGATGCACTCAAGAAACTCAACTTCCGGTCTATTGATTGCAAATCATGTACTCTTTATTTGCGTATTACGTTGGTACACTTTACCTCACTCAGGATTTTCAGAGATATTTTCCCAAATACCATTTAAACTTTGAAAATGTCCGGAGCTTCGCTACTGTGATGTTTACTCTAGCGCCATCTTGAATATATATCATGACAGGCATGAATACTGAATTTTCACCGTCGTTGTTTTAACTCCGGAAATATTCTACCGAATTACACTCGTGCATCAAAATAAACCTGATAATTTTCCATTCAAGCAGTTATCAGTAAAAACACTGCATTCGTTTATTTTCATATTTTGCTAAAAGACCCCTCCTCCTTCGGAGTCGGGCTCTTTCGACAAAATATGAAAATAAACTCATGCAGTTTTCAGACAACATGCTTTTATGGAAAATTATCGGTAATTTTGAAGCACTCGTGTAATTACTCCCGATAAATTCCCGGCGGGACATTTTCGGGCTGGTAAATACCCGGTAGGTATCGAAAAATACCCGCTCGGTCCGTGTATCTATATTAACGATTGTTAAAATGTACATTTGTCATATTGACAGGCTTTAATACTGAATTTTGAACTTCGTTGTTTTAACTCTGGAAATATTCTACCGAATTACACTCGTGCATCAAAATAAACCTGATAATTTTCCATTCAATCATGTTGTCAGTAAAAAACTGCATTCGGTTATTTTCATATTTTGCTAAAAGAGCCCTCCTTCTCCGGAGTCGGGCTCTTTCGACAAAATATGAAAATAAACTCATGCAGTTTTTAGACAACATGCTTTCATGGAAAATTATCGGTAATTTTGAAGCACTTGTGTAATTACTCCCGATAATGTTCCCTTCTCCGCGGTATTGGTTCGGTCTATCATTGTTCATATGATTCCCTCCATTGAAAAAAATATAGATTGGAAGAAATTTGAAAGAAATGATAAGAAATTATTCAATTGAATCACACGCCTGAACATCCAAATATATTACTCTCAAACTTTGACAATGAAAGAGCGGAACTTGTCAAATGAATGGGTAAGAAAGCATCCAAACCAAAAATAAGGTTGATGGATTTATCAAAAAGTGAAAGTCTCGTTAAACTCATGTTAGTCCTTCCACCCATGGTTTTGATGTACCCACCAGGTTGCCACATAATGTGAAACTGACTCTTTTGAACGCCGTGGACGCAATGATAGTCACAACATATCAGAGATAGAACAAACAAAAATGGTCGAGTGAATAACTCAGTATATTCAGGAAAGTTACCTAACGAATTTTGGTGGATTTTTTATTTTTGTATTTCGTGTACAAATATTTTTTTCTATAGAAAACACGGCGAAGTGCTTTCGACTGGAACAGTCATCATCAGTGCTCACCTGAATGTAATAACTGATTGACATAGTAGGCAATTAAGTTTCTCAAAATTCGAAAATTTTCAGTTGAACATGAAAAGAGAGGTTAACCTCTCGTCAGTTGTACAAGAACCAAAACTATGAATCTACATTTTTCTGATGGAAAATTATCTTTAGGAATCTTGTAAAAACATTTGAAAGAAAAATCATGAAAGAGGTTTCAGAAAAATGAATCTGAAAAAAAATGTATTTCCCCCTCATCATAATCTTCCACGAGAGTGCCAATCATCGCACTACTTACAGAGTTTCGGGGGTGAATTTGATGTTTGAATTTGAGGGAAACCCAAGAAATCTATATCAGTAACCAGTTCCTTAGGGAGAATATTTCCTGACAGAAACCCCCAATACACTCTGTCTTACTCATGTTATTTAACAGATTGTCAGTTGAATGGTCAAATTTTGATATTCCATTCTACCATTCAAGTGATCGAATAACTTAATGGAGAAATTCAATCTTTCCATCGATAACTCTATCAAAAATACAGCCATAAAATTCGAAGACAACAGTTATTCGATTTCTTAAAACCAATAAAATAATATATCCAGACCAAGTCGGGATGACGCGAATATTTCACACCTTGTCATACTTCAGATATAGGAGTAAAAAAAGAATAATAATAGCAACACAGGCTGAACTGAGTTCAATTTTGAGTGGATAATCATTCTGCTGATTAAATTTTCACGTACATACTATTCAAATTGAAAATTTCCATAAAACACACGAATCTCATACATCACGTATATCTAGATGGAAGGGGAATTCAATAAAAATGACCAACCTCAGCACACAATCATGAAAAAATTCTGACATATTCGCATATCGTTATAATTGTGGGTTTCACCGGTAGGTTTATGAGTATAAAGCGCACAATTATTAGCGATCTGGTATGAGTGTTCGTTCACTTATAGCTCTACTGTTGCTGGTCACATAAATCTAGGCATTTAAGAGAATAAGCTGGAATTTAATTGTTTCCTTTTTCAGATTCAGATTTATAAATTATTGAAATAAAATACAGTCGGATCCTTGAGATCGATATTATCACATTTTAATATATGTACATTCGATCCATTCAATAGTGAAGTGGAGTAATAATAGGAAATAAGTCTATTTTTTGTGGGTAGCCACTTTGAAATAATTCAAATTGGAGGAACTGATATGCATATTACACAGTAAACGACTTCAAAGTAATAAATGATTCATGGCGGAGTCAGCGCACGTGTTTGCTGAGTCGATAACTTGGTTTATGTCATTCTGGATGCTTCTCGTCGATTTTTGATCTATAAAGAGCTTCTGAGCCATATGTCTCATTATCACTATTTTTTTAAGAAGATTACCCAAGCATGAGAAGTGAATGTCATGCAGAATAACAATAATTTTTGGAGCTTACGAATTTTCGTTTCATTAATTTATGAGTTGGTAAACCACCGCAATGATAACAAATTATGGTCTGAGTTTCGAATCCATACAAGTGCAATAGAAGACTTCTCATGCACCCCAAAAAGTTGCCTGAATGGAAAACCATCCCTCAGAATAGGAAATAGCCAAACTAGTCAGCAGCTTCTCGTATCACTAAAAATAAAAGGAAGAAGGAGAAAGTATTTTTAAAACCACTCATCTTTATTAACTCTTTCGAAAACGCATATGTCTGATATGTTTACTCGACTACTCCTCTTGAAAAGCGCTCAGTTTTTTGAAAGTTTATCACCACGAGAGATCGAGACAATGCAATTTCAGTCAAGCAGGATTTCAATAACGGAAAGAGACCTGATTTTCAATTCGTTAAATAATGTTTCATCATGAATATCTGTTCAATACTTTTTTTCATGATGATACGGAATAAAGAGACGAGTTGGTGACTGATTCAGCTTATATCTTGGGTAATATATCGGTAGCCATGAGCACCTCTTTTGGAATTTTTTCTAGGAACGTACGTAATTCGGTCTCCTCCAAATGAAATTTTCGGTGGTCTCGTATATTTTCGGAGATACAGGTCAAAAATTCATCCTTCTTCTGATCAAACACCACATTCTCTTATCAATTCGTTCTCAACATTTTCAAGCAGAAAAAACCATAATTTTTTCAGAAAATCCAACTCTCTCCAAAAGTCAACATTAATACATTCAGTTCTCAATAATAACAATGAGAGCGGCAACAGTGCAAATACATCACTTTCGACTGTCATTGCACTATGACATCACAACATATTGGTCATGGTTTGAAAATGAATGCATTTTTTGGAAAACAAATGTTTTCGTCTGCTTAAAATTGTTTGAAACTGGTAAATGAGAGGATGTGTGGTATTTGATCTGAAGAAGGACGAAATTCGTGTGTTCAAACAACAGAAATTTGATGTGAAAAATTGTGAAGTTTTACAACAGAATGGACATGTATCTCCGAAAATATACGAGAGCGCCGAAAATTTCAATAGGATTCTTCAGGGAAGACCGAATTACGTTTGTTCCACAAAAAAAGGAAAAAATGTGCTCATCGCGACCGAAGTATAACCATATCTTTTTCGCAAGAAACATTTTTCATCAGAATAGAAAGTTTTCGAAGTATGATAGAAGTTTGTCCTCTTCAATTGTAAACGAAAAGAAAGAAGGGAATAAAAAACACATGAATCAGTGTTTCGCAACCGTTGAATATCTGCTACTACTGTCAAATATTTATATTCAGTTCTCACTATAAATATCGTTTGATTTTTCTGGATTTGGAGTTGGTCTCTTCAGAATATTTTACTTGCTGTCGGATAGGTATTCAACGAAAGCTCTTCCATATCATATCTCGATAAATATTTCGACATTCGTTGTGTGTATGATTCAAACCACTTGTGTATGATTGAAAGCTTATCAGAACTCAATCATCCAAACTCCTTACTAAATCACTACCTTTTCCTCAAGTTTAGGATCAATTAGCTGCTGAAGATGCTGACTTGGTTGACAAAACGAGAGTCAACTACATTTATTTTCAGTTTGGTATCTGGAGAATTGTGTGTGAGAATTACGAAAAATAACGTTAATGGTTAGTTGTTGAACCATATTCGACTCCTTGGCGACAATTTTCACAACGATTCTGAGAATTTGTGTTTTCTCATTTTTAATTTTTTATTCACTCTACTCATTCATTCGACTATCATTTTTATATCTCTCGTATGAGCATAATCTTAAATGATATCGATTGAAAAACAAGTTGATTATGTATCCGTTCGATTCAATTTTCTTCTTCTGATGATTCTCATTTTGTTACGCGCGTCTAGATTAAGTATTATCAGTTTGGAGTTTAGGTAGTTGTTTCTATGGGAAGTTTTCACTTTTACAAAATTTCAACGATTTTTCAAATAATATCGAAAATGAGTTACGTAATTTAAATTTAGGGAGACGCTTGTCTCTTGTTCTTCAGTTCTCATCTGTCTAGACCCAATGTTTGAATGATATTGTGCCAATCTCTTGGTGATTACTTTATACTACGATCCATCTGGAAATCTGACATCGATTTCATTTTCGGGAAATTTGGATAAAAAATGGTCAATCAATTAAATTGCGTTTTCACGGTCGTTCAGTCGATTCTCAAAGATGAAAAAAGAAAGTTTTGAATCGTCTATTTTATGATTCATCTCGTAACGGTACAACCAATGAAGAATTCTCATGATCCTGTTGTTACCAGATACAAGAAAACAGTGGAATAGTTTTTGAAATCCATCATTTAATGACTGAGAAATGAAGAGTTCAATTTCTCATTATCTCAGCGGTTCGCCAAAAACCTGATAGTTCTTTGGTCTCAGTGAAATTTTATTGAATGTTTCAAGTGTTGCTAGATGGAATGAGGTTCACTTGTGCCAAGCCTTATTGAAGTGTGTACAACATATTCCTTTCCTGTCAGTGGTTTCGAGTGGCGTGCTGTGGAAATATACTGTGTGAGTTTTCAACCGTCAGCATTCGCTTAACATCTGCACAAGAATTGATTCTCAACTAGGCCATGTCGAGTGGCGTTATAAGCAACTTCGAAGCTCCATAACTTTCCCATTTGTAGAGATATTCCAATGATTCCATTCCATGACTGTCTCATTTCAAAGAAATTTCCCAGATAAAAGTCTGCAACAAAAAGTAAGAAACTTCTTAGAGGCCCTTTTATGAAGAACATAAAATTATCTCTACTATTATCACGGAATTGATTCAATTACAGAAACCACGTATTTTGGAATCCACCCTCCACCCATCTCCCATACAGATTCGATTGAACAAGAGCGAATTAAGGAGAACGGGAAAATCTCATCGGATGGATGAGGCAGAGCACAGAAATGAAGATAAGGTCGAATTCAAAGCTCTGCTAACATTCGATGAGGCCAGGAAGAATTCTATTTTCTAAATCTCCTACTCGGCCATTGCTGGTCGAGTACGGAGGGGTGAGTCAGTCTAGATCAGTAGTGTAAACATTGATGGAGTGGTGGTAAATCGAGTGAAGAGTGATATCGAGATCGAGCTGAAGTGGAGCGTGAAATTTCATCCTTCCTGTCTGGCTTTCGCGGAAAATCTGGAGATAATTGCTGGATTCGTTAAATCGAATTCAGTGGCGTATCAAAGTCTTGTGATATTTTAGGCAAGATATTTTGTTCAGCTCTTCCTAGGCGGTCAGTGCAAAAAGAATGTTATTGTTACGTGAGGCTTATTCCTGTTCGTTCCTGCCATTTTCTTGTTCATTCACGCAGTGTGTGTGTTTAACTCGATAATCAGTATCAACGTATCTGATTTATACTGCATAAATAACTCATAGAAGACTAGAGTCAGGAACCCTCATACCTATCACTGAAAAATGCCTAGGACTTTCTCCCAGCTAGCCTTTTTGAATTTCTAGGTCACCCCGCTCGACATGAGGAAATCGAATATCAAATATCGAATTGTTTGAATATTTCGAGTTATTTGATGTTGTTGAAGGAGCACTGGCTCATTTGCATGCCGCAGAAGTAATGAGCTTTATGATGAACTGATTCCAGCTCGATTATGAACTCATGGCCACCAGGATAACTGAATCATTTTAATCGCGTACATAAGCAGCTGTCTTATTGAGGAATACTAGGATCACCACTCTTTCATAGTATTTTTCCATACAGAAAGGAAATTTCTGACTCTTGTTGGCTTTAGAACTTCTATTCAGCACCATTTTTTCCTGTAGACACTCCAAACTCAGAAATTCTCGTTCGATTTGAGGGGCAAGTTCCTATGTTGATGTATCAGCTTGCAAGACTTCACGTAATGATGGCACAGTTCCCCCTGAGTCTGCTTCAACTCTTCAGATAAGTATAGTAAGATTGGAACAACATGCACATCTGTCGTATCCCACTGATACCTGCTGCAGAGAGAATCTGAGTGTGTCCACCTCAGTTTGGCATCCAAATGGTGAAGAAAAATTACGTCCACTAACTTTCATCAGACAAAATTTCGATTCACGATTCTCCTTTCAACCTCATTCTTTCCTCCTGTCTCGAACTGTCAATCCTCTAGTTGCTCGATGAACCAGGCTGAAGTTGACCAGATATCGAACGCTGCAGCGAATCATGAGATTTTGTCTTGGTCACTGCGGTCCAGTTCATTTCCTGAACAATATACTCGAAACAACCACAATCGTCATGATTACAATTGAATATCCGCTGTTCATTCATTCACGATGGACAGCATAACAATTAACTCTCAAACCCCCCGCAGCTTCATCCCTCAGAAACTATCAAAACACCCCAATAACCACCTTATATCTGATGTTTATTCATTTTATTTTGTTAGGTAATATTAATCGAAATTTATTTCGTAGATTACGATTTTTTTCACTTTCAATTACTTCGAATGCAGGCTAAAGAAAATTGGTCCAAAAAATGTGTCATTGCGCAGCTCGGTCTATCACAGAGCATGGCAATGATCATCATGAGGATCAATATCATTGATATTCAAGAGGAGTGTATTTGGAGATATCATGTTATTGATGAGAATCGAATCACATTAGGACCAATTCCTGTTGTATATTCTATTCTATATGTTTCCATACTTTCAAATGTGGTGAGAAAAAATATTTTTAGTTCTAGAATTGCTCGTTCCATTAAACAGTTGACGAACGTCAACCCTCAGGGATCGAAATTTGTGCGAAGCCTTACCTTTTAAGGTTCGATTACCCAGCACGATTGCCTGGCGATTTAGTGTTATTTGATACTCATCAACAAAGCTATGTTCTCATACTGCACATGTTTTGATTGCTTATGCGATATCATAATGAGGTATACTCCATAGATTCCAATTTGATACTTCGCTAGTTATCTGTGCGATGTAACGTGTTTGCCGGTATGAATCAATTGAATTCAATACTATTGCAGATTGTTTTTTTGATCATCTAACTCTATCAATCGACAAATACTGCAATGGCTGTGTATTTTATTGAGTGTATCCAAAATGGTTCTTGCAAATGGATTGACTGACAAAAAATTACTGTCGGCGTGCTTTCGTGGCAAATAATTTGAAATATGTAATTAGAAAGAATTTTCCTCACAAGTCAAGAGACTTCGAGTAATCATGATTTTTCGAGGAATATTCTCAGATCACATTCGAAGTGAATTCAACTCAGCCAGAAACAGCAAAATATTCCAGCCGGACCTGTTCAGGAATCCAAATTTAACTCCGGGAAATGATAATGAACTCGGTGTAATCCACCATGTACGGTTTATGTAGAAAACAGAAAAGGTCTGACGATGTTATTTCGTTGGAAGTTGATACACAAACAATTTGAATTCTCGCAGGCATGTACACATTTCGCCTAGTGCTCATTTTATGGCTTCTTCTCACTCCTAACTTTAAATACTCGGGAATTTTGTGGGGTAACTTGAAGATATTAGTTCAATCCAACGTCCCTTCTTCCCAATTATTCAGGAATAGGCAACATAATGCCAACAAAATGATGTTCTAATGAAAATTATTGAAGTGTTCGAGAACACTAAAATTAAATACGAATATCCGCAATTAAATAAATGTGCTTGATACGTAATAAAATGAATAGTCCACCGATTCGCCGCTGATTGTTTCTGATAATGGAAAAATTTTCATTTGAAATTTTGTGACTTAAATGGGAACTGAAATTTAATAGAAATGTCCGATTCTTGGTTGAAATCCATATAAAAAGAATACCTTTCCTCTTTTTTGAGACGAGTTCATCACCAGTTATACTATGATTCAAATGTGAAACAGTTCTCCTGATTGGGAGAGTAGCCAGGCTATGAATTTTTTTTTACTCCTTTTTCGAGTGCACTTTTTCCATATGCACTCATCAATGGCACCCAAGGAAATAGTCATGTCAGAGCATATTCTAGCATTCTCGAACTGGAACAGTCTGATATTTCATTAAATTCCACCTTGACCTAAATATTTTTTTGCTTGAGAGGGAGATTAAGTAGGGAGATTGGAGTTGAAAAGGCTAATAACAACTGATCTAGGTACGTTGAGATTGAAAAATCGATTCAAAATTGAATATTAAATAATGAGCAGACACCCTCTAGTAGACGATGACTTTTTAACACAAGCATTCACGGTATTCAAAATATTTAGTATTCGATTTTTTTAAAGTCAATAACATTTCTCATCACAGTGACTATGATAGTTCAGTCTTCAAATGAAATCCAATATCAACCATGACCCATGACATTCACCCAACCACTATTTGAAGCCAACGAATTTATGGACAGAGTTGACACTTGTGATTCGAGAGTTCTTCAAACCACTGTAAGTACTTGTAAAACGTCCTTGCAGCGGCTGTTGCATGTTCTGAAAGTACCACAATTATTGCAGATTACCATACATCAACCAGTAACCAACAGATTAACGATACGTGATTCGATCGAATTGTTCTAAAACAAATGTTCTAAAATTGTTCGTTTCCGTTAACCAGCTGACGAATGTCAACCCTCAGAAGTCGAAACTCTTGCGAGCAATGGATCAACGAGGCCTTACCGTTTAACGTGCGATTACCCAGCACGGTGACCCGGCGAGGACTCGAACCTCGGCCTTCCGCTTGATAGGCAGATATGCTAACCACTACACTACCTAGACCATGAAACCAACAACCATTGAAAACTTATATATCGTTCGCAAAAAATCGTTAATCCTTCAAAAATATTGAAGACTCACAATTCTTATAACATTTCTCTGAAAAAAGTTGATACTTCCATCCAAGTGATTCCGGATATCAGTGTGTCTTGTTCACAACCAGTTCATTTTGAGCTTCTATTTTCTCAGGGAAGAATCCTATCATTGCTCATTTGTAGCAGCTCTCGTGGAATATAGATGAAATTGATTGAAAATATGTATGATATATCCAACGCGTTGAATGTTTACTAGTTCCAACCTATTTCTATACGATTGATATTTTAGAAAAATGGCAATGATGACCATTTGGGAGTAATGTAGTTCGACTATCTCTACCATCTATGACGATTTCATGAAAATTCACCTCGTGAATCTTCATTCATTTTTCATTATTCAATATAATTCCGAGTGATTGTGAACAGATCAACATACAAACTCCGGCAAAAGTAATATTTCTCTCTCGAGAAAGTCTTGACTTGCGGCCTCGGTGAACAATATTTATTTCACAAGATATACGATACATTCCGCCACAATATGTAATATACTATTTTGACATATTCGTCGATGACTTTTATGGCAGTGACAATTAAATTTTGGTTTACAACAACCGGTATATTCAATATCGGTGTATATGTTCAATAAATATTTTCACAACCCAACTAGTACAACTCTCAACTCTCATATATTCTATACTTGCTACTGGCTAGCTTGTTTCTGAGATACAGAAGTGTAAATAATTTGTCCACACCTCTTACAGATTATATAAATTTTGTCATTCGTGCTTATCTAAAGCAATAATCATATAGTTCGTGCCACTTAGAAAAAACATATCTGAATGAATTTTCATTTCATTTTTGATTTCTTTTGTGGAAGATCTGTAGCAGCAAATTTTCAATCAAAATTACCATATTCCCCTTTCCGGTGGTATACCGACAGAAAATATCAGAAAGGAAACAAACGACTATTCCACCGCCAAAAGCATTACGTCTAGCCAATCTCTGGGGGCAATCAATTCGGTCTCTTTATCCGCAAACACACAAGTGACCTTGCAACTCCAATTTATATGTAAATCAAGTCCCGTTCAAGAAAATAAAGCAATTGTCCGGGGTTGTGCTGTCATGAATTTTCCTCGCTATCGTTGACCAATTTGATATCAACGTGATATATTCATTTCAGAGGCAATTCTTTCTAGTGTTTGCGGAATAATATTTGTTCGCAACTGCGTACGGAATCAAATTGGAAACATGACCTAGTTGCAACGAAGAGTGTGCCAAGGTCAATATCGAACAGATATTCATGGGTATGAGCAAGAAAAATATCTGCATTACCGTTCTGATAGTGAATCATACATAGAGCATTAATATACAGGAAATTCCACTTGCAATGTCCACTGAACTTTTTTGGGATCAATTGAACAGAATATTTTTCCATGCCTCATTCCAGAGATCAAAAATCCAACAATAGAATAACAGATAGGTGTCGCTTAAAATTATCATCAATGCGTCAATGATTAAAACAAGATGAGAAGCAGCTCAAATTGAACCAACTCCATTTATTGGGTTTCCAAGATAAGTGATACGCCCTCTTGTAAAAAGTCTCAAACGATGTGAAAGTATTATTGAAGTGATGTTTAGTGGTTGAAGTATTGGTACTGCGATATTATTTTGGAATTTCGGAATATTGTAAATTGTTGTTGTAAAATTGTTCGTTCCGTTAACCAGCTGACGAACGTCAACCCTCAGAAGTCGAAACTTGTGCGAGCAATGGATCAACGAAGCCTTACCTTTTAACGTGCGATAACCCAGCACGGTGGCCCGGCGAGGATTCGAACCCCGGCCTTCCGCTTGATAGGCAGATATGCTAACCACTACACTACCGAGACCACATGATTAAAATTATTATTATTGAGCACAATTCATGGTTAAAGTTCATATAAGAAGTGAAAAAACACTAAAATATATGATAGTCACTCAAAAAATTCTACCGCATGGAATTTTCAAACAACGTCAAGGTCCTAATCTCAATTAGCAATAGTTAACAAAGTGTTGCAGTTTAGTTGGTTTTCTTGAATATGGCTCCGCTATCTCAGTTTGAAATCCCGAAAATTATCATTTTTTTAATATTGAATATTTCGTGATTTGTATCAGCTGTGTGATCGATGAATTGAACGTTATGTACCTTCTATGAATATGAATCTGAATATTTGAATAGATTTTAGGATAATTAACGCCACCAATTGAAATCACTTTTATTGATTACTGAATTCAAGCTGATCTCAGAAATTATCATCCAGGTCATATCGAGATACAAGGTGTATAAAAGTACCTGATTTTTTACAATGAACACCATCCCCACTAAAACTACAAGTAGCGAAACTATGTGTGCGATTTTTATGCTCGAAGCTGTCTTTCATTCATTCATTTATTTACTTCCTTGATAAATTCACATTTATATGGAAATTGTCTGACTCTACAGAATCATAATTGTCATGTACATAAAGAGTTGTTATAACAACTTAATAAGTTGTGTAAAATTCATGACATAAATATACAATACACAATACATAGGCACAAAATTAAAAAAGCATATATGGTCGATTCACAAGAAAAATTAATCAAACGAAAAGTTTGAAAATTCGTTAATGCTGTAGAAAGCACCCTCGATTAATATTGTCTTGATTTCACGTTTGAATTTCTTGATGTTTGTCTCGCTCTTCAGTGCTGATGGTGGATGAGTTAGCAGTTTTAGTCAGACGGACACTAGGTATAAAAATATCGTTTTCTTGCCTAGTTGAGTATTTATTAACTTCGTGGCATTTCGAGAAGTTAGATATATGTTTGTGGACAAACAATAGACATACAAGAATGTATATTGAGTATACAGTGAGAATATTCAGGCTTCTAAATAGATCTCTGCATGCATGCGATGATTTTTTGAATGTTATACATCGGATGATTAAGGAATAAGGAAACATTATACATGCCAATATATACTGCAATTTGACTCGATTTTCATTTATATATTGACCTATTGGTGAAAAAATAATTGATTGAAAAAATATTAAAATTATAAACAAATGGGACAAACCCTATGTTGTTGGTGCCTTATTTTGTTCATTTCCGTACCTATTTTTTCTCCTGTTTATATGTCTTTCACATTTTTCAACATGGATAAACTGATGTTCGGTGAGTCCCATTCGTTTATAATTTTAATATTTCTTCAATAAATTTTTTTTCACCAATAGGTCAATATATAAATGAAAATCGACTCAAATTGTAGTATATATTGGTATATTGGTATAATGTTTCCTTATTGTTTTTCATTCATTGTAAAGCCGTGATGATGATTTTAATGAAATCCGAAACGTTGGCAAAACACTGAATTGTTTATCTACGAAATCTTGATCCCAACTAAACCATCATTTGAAAATATTACTTGGATCATCAAACCTCACGCACATAATAATTTATAATACCTTCAAATCAATGCCCCCGAACATTCCCCTTTCACTACCTTCAAATTTAATAATTGACAAATCTTGTTTTCTGTGGATGGTATTCTGAACAGATGAAAATATCAAATCGAACTCACATAGCAAATTATTTTCTAGCATCAATTTTGATTGGGTTTCTTCCAAGAGTTGTTTGAAGGGTATTCCTGTAATGAAAAAAATCAATTTCGATTTATTATCGAATTATTATCAATACTGTTGTGGTCTCGGTAGTGTAGTGATTAGCATATCTGCCTATCAAGCGGAAGGCCGGGGTTCGAATCCTCGCCGGGCCACCGTGCTGGGTAATCGCACGTTAAAAGGTAAGGCCTCGTTGATCCATTGCTCGCACAAGTTTCGACTTCTGAGGGTTGACGTTCATCAGCTGGTTAACGGAACGAACAATTTTAAAACAATTTTCAGAACTGTTGTTGCTGTTGTTGCAGCTGTTTGTCCCTTTCGAAATTGCCTTCTTCATGAATTTTACAGCACTCTATTTTTGTCTGTTAATGGCAGGATGATAAAAGGGGACAGTTACATGCTCTACACCACTGGCTTCGGAAAAATCCCGGAAATTTTCAGACAGGAATGATGATTCGTTGTCGGTACAAAGTTGGTAAGGAAACCAAATTGCGAAAAGTTGAATGCTGATAGTAGTATATACTATCCTCTGATTATTCAATCAACTGGGAAGTGGCATCTTCTTCTACCTAAAATTTTTCATCAGAAACTGAACTGAAAAATCGGTATTGAGTCTTATAGATGGTTCAATGAGCTAATCCCATGAAACAAGAACTGCTTTATTACTGCCATGTATTTGGCATTCATTGAATGATTCTGAAATTGATTCGACTCGATTGACTATAGAGGGCTACCAAAAATAGTAACGAGCTGTAGCGTTCATGTTCATTCTTACTCCTTTCATATTTGAATTAAATATATATATAAATGTATATATATATATATATATATATATATATATATATATATATATATATCTTTATTTATATATCTTTTATATTTGGGTATTGTAGTCAATTGAAGGGGTTCTGTAAATGAGAACTATTTTCTGAGTATTCGAGCTTTCGGAAAATTTTATTTCCTTTTTCATGAATGTCTACAAAGTAAATGGTTTCAATAGTGATACAATATATCAGAGTAGAACTCACCAGAGTTAGATTATAAAATAAGCTGGCAAAATAAAATACATAAGAAGAACATTGTAAAAGAAGTTGTAAAATTGTTGAGATGCAAAGAATATCAACTGAATTGGGTCTTCAAAATACAAAACATTGATCAAAAATTAAAATGTAATTGTAAATTTTGCTTAAATTTTGACTCTCTGATATTTTATTCGAATTGTTTGGGCATTTACTTATATGTACCATTCCGAGAAATAACCTCTTAATTTTGTTTTGTTCAGCCGTTAAAATTTTTGTATTTTCATAATCCATTTTGTGATCTTTTGAAATAACATGGTCTGGTAGTCCACAAGAAGATTTGTTCAGCCTGCAGTCACTTTTATGTGAAGTGATTTTTCCAGAAAGGTTCCGAGTTGTTTCGCCTATATAAAATGAATTGCAAGAAGTGCACGGAATACTATAAATAACATGAGATTTTTTTTTTAGAACTGAGAGGAGTTTCAATTCTTGAATAGAGTGAAGAAATTGTTTTTTGGCATTTTGTAGAATTTTTTATATTTCTGATATCTCGGAAAATATTCATTAGTTTGGGTGTTAAATTGGGAATATATTGTATAGAATAGTAATGTAAGGATTCAATATGATTATTCGATAACAAGTTGTTAAATGGGGGAATGATAATATCATATGAGATGGAAATATTTGAATTTGGATGCTGTCTTGAATTATGGTCACGTAGTGGTATATTGAATCAATATTCATTCAAAAGTTTTGGTGAATATGAATTTTCATGTTGAATATCTTTAAGGTATTTTAGATCATTTGACACAAAGTCAGGATGGGATAATTTTGTTACTCTTTCTTTTAATGCTAAAATGTGGTGGGTTTTCATTCTAGACGGATGATGGGAAAAGAAGCTAATAAATCTTTTACTAGATATGGGTTTTCTGTACCATCTTGTCTAGAGAACATTATCCACACATCTGATAACTTTCATATTAAGAAAGGGTAGAGATTCATTTATTTCTTCCTCGCAAGTAAATTGAAGATGTGGATTAAAACAATTGAATGAATCGAGAGTGTTTTTAATTTGATCTTCAGAAAGTGCTAAAATTATATCATCAACATATCGCTTGATGAAAGGAATATCATAATTTATATCATTAGAAATTTCAGTGAGTAAATCATCTAATACAAAATCACATAAAATTGGTGATAAGCTGGAACTCATGGGTGTTTCAAAGATTTGTTTATAATATTGATTATTGAACTCAAAAATGTTTGATTCAAAAACATACATATATATATATATATATATATAGATGCCTGTTAAGTTGTCACCTCCGTTAAGTTGGGTAGGCGACCTGACCTCCGGGTCAAGGGGCTATCTGACTGATATAAAATTTGTGAATATATGATGAGGGGAAAGTCCAGAATCCGTTAATCAAAAGAGGGGTAAAGATTTATTATTTTGAATTTTGGTAGGAACCGAGAAGGCGTTGTTTCCTCATCAAATATAGGCATATACTTGAGATAGCTTCTCCGTTGTCACCTCCTACATTGTTGCCACGTTTCGGAGGACACAACGTATAGTAGGTCTCTAGATCATACAATATTATATAACATTTTAAGCGAACTCACATAATCCAGTCTATGAGCATTTTCGTGTGTATTTATTCCATACAGCTGCGATTTGTATGAAAATTTGAATTTAGTTTCTTCTTACCCTCTTTTTCAAAATCTACCCTGTACCGAGGATTGCTTTTTCCCTGGGGGTGGATGCCACCCCTCCTGGGAAGGGGGTGAAAAAATTTTCTCTGAAAATAAGTGCGGAACTTCCATGAAGTTTTTTCAGAAAGGCATTACTTTTCGACTTATTCGCGACTGAAATTGTCGGTTTTCAGGCAAAAAAACACGTTTTTATATTTTTTTGCGGGAATAATGTCGATTCCTATTTTAAAAATAGTCAAAATCTCACCCTCTCTTCCGCTCCTTTTGAAAAAAAACGTTGCCACTTCACATTTCACTTTATTAATGTTCTTATGATACGTTCTAAGTGTTTGACCAGTTGAAAGTAATGAGGGAAAATCATTTTCGTTGTTTAACAAAAAATCTACTTTTTTTAAAAATAACTCAAAAACTATTAATGACACGCAGAATTTTGTAGAGTTCAATAGAAGCTGATTTTCTCTCTTCAAGCTCAATTTTTTTCAAACATAAGTACTTTCAACTGGTCAAACACTCAGAACGTATAGAAAGAACATAAATTGAGTTTATTGTGAAGTGGCAATAATTTTTTTCAAATGGGATGGAAGACAGGGTAAGATTTCCATGAGAAATAAAAATTGAGGCCTTTCAAAGGACTTCAAAATGGGTTCAATGAGATTTTCCCGAAAAATGCATTGATTCTTGGTCATTGTACGTAGAAACTTTTCATTCTGGCAATAACAATCAATTTTCAACAAGCAATAATTTCGTTTGTATTGGGTCTGCATACATCATGGATACACGATTACCTCTGTGAAACCTAGAGTTTTGCTCACCTCATGTTTTTTGATTGATTGCATATTTCCCAAGGTATTCGCAAAAAAGAATCTGAAAAAAACTTCATGAAAGAAAAGTTGCTTTGAATTAGTCAATATATCGATTTCCGCACTTATTTTCGAAGAAAAATGTTTCAACCCCAAGAAGGGGTGGCATCCACCACAGGGCAGATTTTGAAATAGAGGGTAAGTATAAACTAAATCCAAATTTTTCTACAAATTGGTACTGTATGGGATAAAAACACATTTCACCATCATAGACTGGAGTAATAGGTGTAATATTTGAATAAGGTTTTCGATCAATCTGCATGGTATTTTCTTAGAGTTCCAATTAGTAATATCTGAAAATAAAATTAGGATTTCAATGAAATATTGAAAAAAAAACGAAAAGTTTCTGTGTATTCGATTTCATTGCTCAGGTTAAATAATGATGTCTCTAGCAGGTTTTTGAAGATATCTGGAAAACTTTTTCCATTTTGAAACACGATTATTTCATTCATTTCATAACTTAAAAGACTATGACTGGCTTCTTCATTTGAAGAATTGATCAGCGATGGATCCAATGTTCCTGTGGAACTGTTCTATGATTTCACTCTCTCGATTTGAATTATAATATATTCTTGATGGAATAACATAGGTAAGGTGTTGATTACTCCATTAGGTCTCAACAATTGCAGTTTAACAATAAATATGCAAGCACATCCGAATTGTTGTTTAAGAAAATACCATTTCGGAGATCGTGGTTCTTTGAGTGTAATAGCACGAAACAGGTTATAACAAATTCAGTACTTCCTGCACGGATCTCAGAATTTCTTCATTTTCTCTTCTATTTCTGTATTCACAGAGAATTGTCTTTGGAATGTTCCGACGTTTCTGCTCATGAAATACATTAAAATGATTAATGCAATGATATATATACTACACTGCTCTTTTCAGAAAATGGTTGATCACAGGATCAATCAAAAATAAAGAATTGGGTGTTATGGGTGACAAATCCTACCTGTGATAATATAACGACCGAATTTCTAATAGCTTGTATATCTTGGAATATTTTCAACCGAATGTAATGTGTGAAAGATTTTGCTCTGATATTTGTTTTTTTCAATTTTTGCCTCATTAGTCAGTTATATATCTTTATTTTAATCAGATATGCAAGTTATTGAAGTTGAAACGAATTTTATCGAAACGTTGTATCCTCTGGAATACACGTATGAGATTCTGAAAACTTCATATGAGATTTCGCAGAGAACAATATATTTCAACCACTAGCTCTTGAAAAAATATATTCGGGGGTTATATCCCGAGTGCACCAAGTTTATTCGGTTGAAATGTGTGCTGCACTTCCATGATTCTCGAAATTTTGCTCAGCAAATGACTTGAGTGTACTTATGATAATTTGATAAAATCCCGAGACCGCAGGTCGAGGGATTTTATTTTAAATTATTATACACGAAAGCATTTGCTTGAAAGCAAAATTTTGAAAATCATGGAAATGCACGCATTTTGGTCAATTGAACTTGGTGAAGGAGGGATATATGTTTAGATTATTTCCAGAAAACATGTAAACTCAGGAAACATCAAAATCGAACACAGGAACAATATAGTACCAGAGATAGTACCTGAAAAGTGATCCAAACGCCCGGTTTATTTCGAACATTTTAATCGGTTAAAAGGTCTAGTGCATTTTATCGCTGTAAAACTCTGTAAAAGCAGTCTAGCCTTCAACTGTTTCATCGTTTATTCGCATTGAGGGAAATAATCATCAAAAATACTTCGGTTCTAAACCCTACATATATCAAATTATTTCTATACGGATTCGACACAATTTTCTCTACCTCAGGTATGCAAGCTTTTGATGAGAAAACTATGGTAGAACTAGTTTTTGTCGGATGCATCATGTGAACTGCCATAAAATTAATAATGAATACTAAATGTCCCAGTGTCTCTTTCGTAATTTCCTTCCGTCAGTATATCTTTAATGGAATGCTCTCAGCTATCATAAGAAGGTACATTGGAATATTATTCTTTTCTGAATTTACAGAAACTGCTATGAGTGCATCAAGTATTTAAGAATGAAGTAGAAAAAATGAAACGTATGAAATCTCATTGTTGACTGGAGTGTTCCCAACTGACCAGTAACTTTTTGTTCATTACAATGAATATGTTTGTTTGTTTCTTTGTTTTTATGTCTCTAGTAGACTCGAAAACTGCCGAATTCGATTGTCTGAAATTAATGGAATATTTTCGAAAAGGTTGGTTGGGTGGAAGGATTTTTTTAACAATTGTTTTCTTGCGGGCGTTTCGAATTTGATTAAATTATCTTTCGGGGCTCTGTAACAATGAATTTTCGTAAATATACCTCCCACAAAACTTTTATGATTATCATCATTTCTATTTTACGAGAAATGATGAAATCCTAATCAAATTACTCGCAGAAAAAAAAGTTTTTTCTGGGTTAACTTATAACTATATTGAAAACCATCATACATATCAGACACATGATAAAAAAAACATCGCAACAACAAAATTTTTATAGACAAACAACCAACACAAACAACATGAAACAAACGAATAACTTCATGTATGATTCCTATAACGTGGTGTTTGTTTTTATCAATGACAGAAAGAATGGGACTAAAAATGGGGGGAATTATTTAGGTATTTTACTGATCAAGTTGAAATGTGCGGTATTCAGGCCATCGACATCCCTTCTAGTGTTGACACTATCGTGTTTGAGAGTTCGAGGATATGGTTGAATATCTAGAATAGTTGGAAGATCAAAATCATGCAATCATGTGCCTATGCTGCCCTTATATTCTATGAGGGCTGTGCGGATTTTCATATTTATTTTCTTAGAGTGTCTCATGTGTTCTGAAATTCGTATTTCAAGATACCGTCCTGTTTGACCAACAGGTATCTGGACATCTTCCACAATTCAATTTGTACATTATGTTGGATTGTATGTCTTGTGGTGTTTAATTTTTTTATTTTGAGAAAAAGTTCTTTCCAACTGTATTTTCATTTGAGAAAGCCACTTTCATTTGTTTGTTACTGAGTAGCATTCCAAGTTTTTCAGATGAATTTTCTATGAATGAATAATTCAGCGCTTTCGGATAGATGAAGCCATTCATTTGTTTCATGTCGTTTATGTTGGTTGTTTGTCTCTAAAAAAAAATTTTTGTTGAGGTTTTTTTATTTTCAATTATGTATATGAGTGATATGTCCGTTTGTTTTTGAAATGTTCATGAGGTTAAAACGAAAAAAAAATACTTTTTTGGTGAGTATTTTCATTGAGAATTCATCATTCATTCGTTAAATTGAAACTTTAATTGTGGGAGGTATATTTATAGAAATTCATTGTTACAGAGCCTGGATAAAACTTATTGAATTCGAAACGTCAGCAAGTAAACAATTGATTTTTTTATAAAAATTGTTCTTATTACCCAACCAACCTTTGTCGAAAATGATTATTAGATCACTAAACCAGTCAAATGTTTACGGAATATGTTCGACAGATTTTGAGGATTTTTGAAGTACTCCGAGCCATTTTCATCAAGATGGCAGATCCAAGATGGCGAACGAGTTCCGTAATTACGGTTCGATTCGATTCAAAATTGGAACGGAACGGAAAGGCATGCGTTGCAATGAATATGAAGAAAAGAAAATCATTAATATAATCACCGGCTCTGGAAACCAAAATAAAATCGGACCCTCATCATACAGCTTGGCAGCCATATTGATCACAATCATTACTCAAAAAAACATTCATGATACAATTTATGAAACTTCTTTTAAAATGATTTTTGAATCATAAATATTTTTCATACGTTCACCATTTCAAAAACGGACTGAAGAAAATAAAATATTTTCCATAGCCCCATAAAATCTGTATAAAGATTCCTTAAATGGAAAAGGTGAGGGTGCATGCGCTTGTTGTATTATACATTGCAGGCACCCCACGTTTTTTGTTGGAGGAATCTGTATGGGAATTGAAAAAAGTCATCAATACTTTTCAGCCCGTCTTAACAACATGGTATATTGAAAAATATCTAGTAAATGATAATTATGTTCTGCTTTTCAGTCTTGTGTCGGGTCTACGAAATCTTGCAATGATTAGAGCTTACCCCAAAAACTCCCACATACCAATTTTGAATGGAATCGAACAATAATCACAAAACTCGTCAGCCGTCTCGAATTCATGAATAAAAACAAGACATTCGTAGTCCCCGACCCCGAAAGCCCCCACACACAAATTTTGAATAGAATCGAACCATATTCACAAACATCGGTCGCTATCATAGAGTAACAATTTCTTTTTACCCAGATACAAATTTCGTTATGCATTGTCAGCCACTTCTGGGCTATTGGCCAAATTTCTAGTATCTAGCTCATCGGGAAGTTTAAAATCGATCAGAAAATTCCACTCGAATAATTATATGTAATAAAAACATACACATTTTGGAGAAATATGGCGTACCTAATGAATTGACACCAGAATCATGAACACTTGACAAATTTCAAGTCAATAGGAAAACTAAAAGTGGGTCAAATGTTACTTGCAATATTTCGCAGGTAACAGGTAGGTAGAGAGAGAAACCGATGAACCGAGAAATACGTCAAAAAAAAGCAAGTCAAGAAAGCATTATGGTCGTGGAATTTACTCATCCCTATTTTGGTGCTGTCATCTCTATTCATGGTGAAACGGTGTTGATGTTTCCTGCATTGAAAATATTCTCGCGAGAGAACTTTCGACCTAGAACCAAGAAAATGCAATGTTGCCATTTTCGGAGGTGAGAGCATACCCGCTGACTAACGGAGGTGACAACGTCAAATATGTAACCTTAAATGCATGCGACGCTAGCGCCAGTGATATACGGTTGAACTAAAAACTTTTTGAGTGGGTAAAAAGGGGTCCTAGTGACCTCCGGACAAATTTTTGATATGATGATCCTTGGAACCTGTAGAACCTATCTGGCCAAAAAACAAGCAGAAACGTTGTCACCTCCGAAATCGGAGGTGACAACGTTATATATGAGGTGACAACGCTGTTTGAGTTTCCGTTTTTGAGGTGACAAGGTACCCTTTATCAATATATATATATATATATATATATATATATATATATATATATATATATATATATATATATATATATATATATATATATATATATATACCGTGTGTCACAGACTCTGGGTACACCCCCGTTTTCTCCTTTGCTTCTTTAGCTATATTTCTGAAATTTGGAACATTGAATATGCTCACTGAGCAGCATTTCTCGACATATCTGAAAGAAAAAAACAACTTCCAATTTTTCCGGAAATGGCATCAACTTTCGATTCTTGAAAGGGACACCCTGTATATTGTTACATGATCGTTTAGGGATGATCATGAGGAATCCAACGATACCAGGTTTGATGATGTTATCTCCAATGACTGCGGAGATATCGCCATTTATTTTATTCATAAGCTCAATGAGTGGGAGAGAGAATTGGATTGACCCGCCAGAAAAAGTTTCTCTCTCCTACTCGTTGAGCTTATGGATAAAATAAATGGCGATATCTCCGCAGTCATTGGAGATAACATCATCAAACCTGGTATCGTTGGATTCCTCATGATCATCCCTAGCCGATCATGTAACAATATACAGGGTGTCCCATTCAAGAATCGAAAGTTGATGTCATTTCCGGAAAAATTGGAAGTTATTTTTTTCTTTCAGATATGTCGAGAAATGCTGTTCAGTGAGCATATTCAATGTTCCGAATTTCAAAAATATATCTAGAAAAACAAAGGAGAAAACGGGGGTGTACTATGAGTCTGTGACACACGGTATATATATATCAAAGGATCTCTCCACAATAAACATTCCTGTTCGGTGGAATTCGCAGTGATTATCGGAAATCCACCAGACATCGTCAACAAATGTTTGTGATTCATGTAATGAAGTAATTTTTTAACATTCAAATATTGAAAGAGCCGTTTCAATCAGAAGTTTGCTGCTGCTTCTTCCTTTTCTATTTCAGAGTATTTTATCTCTGTAGAATTTAAACGGTTGCTGAAATGCAAATGCTTGTCGGTCTTTACTGTTATGAATATGACCGAGCGTTGCACCAAGGACACATTGAGACTTTTCGATTTTCAATTTTGGGAGACAATACCCAAATAGCACACGACGTCCTGAAGACGAACCATTTATGTCCCAGTTACGTCGATACGTCCCGGGACGTATGGGAGACATTCGAAGAACGTACATTTCCGGATGTTTCATGTATGTACTATATAGACGTCCTATGTAGGTACATATTTGGTCCCGTTCCAATCGGAATGTAATAAAAACGTACATGCTTGGAAGTACTGTGTACGTACTGTAGTAAGTGTCCCGGGTACGTTCATAATAACTCCTTTTCAGGTACGTACATTTCGGAACGAGTTAGGGACATACCAATGACGTGCTTTTTAGATAATTCCTTGTACGTACTATTTATAAGTATCATTGACGTACATGTTTGGAAGGACTATGCACGTACTGTTTGGACCTTCCAGGTGCGTACATATTGGGTCCCTTTCAAAATCGTATCTTTTGAAACTTTTGAGGATCATAGTGATGACGTACATTTTTGGGAATCGTATGTATTTGGACGTCTCCTTGACGTACGCCAAGAAACCTACTTTGTACATTCAGCTAGATCCCCTCAAGTCTAGTGTGGGCCGAAAAAGTACGAACTAGAAACGTCCCACATACGTACATTACCGTCCCTGTCAGGTAGGCCCAACGCGCTATCCCAAGTAGCACATCATATGGTGACTTCAAGTTAGTTACCTATGTTCGAGACAACATTGAATTTTTTTTAGGAAGTTCAGTAACAATGAAAATATATTTGAAAAAACACTGTCTTATATGCGATGGCGATGTGGAATATCACCCTTGCTGTGCAAAAAGTTCTGGCCGTATTTTCTGGTATCGAAATTCACCACGTCGATATTTCAATTTTTTCAGGAATAATTCATCATGAATATTGCATTACCAATATTGGTATATGTTCGAATATTTTAAAGTCGTCACTCTCAAAATCCCGATACCCCTTTCAGTTGTGATTCGAAAATGACAAGTTGAATATTTTCATTTTACTTTGAAAACGATATTCAAGCATTATCAGAATTTGCATATCTATATTGCAGTATTATGCCAATATGCCACCCAATGTAATAATTCAATATTTTATTCTACGCTCCCAATGTCGAATGCACATCTATACCACACAACTCTTCTTTAGAAACAAGTCTCTCCGTACCGTAGAGCGTTGTAGTGGTAAACAGTGAAATATTCAAAGTGAAGGTCCGGGTTCAAGTCCCGCAGCAGCCAGAGTTTTTTCCAGGTTAGTATTCGGTAAGTACATGTGCATGAGTGAAATTTTCAAGTTGACTAATTGGTAAAGAAGAAATGAATAATTCCGAATATGAGAACTGAGAATTGAGAAGTGACATCAATTGAATTTATTTTTTTCGTCGATATATCATCAACAAGAAGGTACGTTTTCGGAATGTCCCAAACAGTTTCCCTTTCTGTACATTACAGGTCCTGTGTGGACTAGAAAAGTACGTACCTGGGATTACCGACTATGCGGAAACGGTAAGTTCCAGGGAGGTCTTATGTACGTCTGTCGGAGACTAAAGTACGTCCCAAATACGTACAATACATCCTCACCGTACATATGCAGTACGTCCACTGGACGTACTTGTGCTATCTGGGTAATGAGGCAGGCATCGGCAAATTAAAAATCGCCTCTCTGTCTCGACCAAACTCACATAGTTTCTCCCTTCAAATGAATTGTGTAGTGGTTTGAGCGTCTCAGATGAGCATTTGCAATTAAAATCAATATACCGAAAGGGATTCAAGTTCTGTTGTATTATCCGAAATGGCTATGATTTGATAGCCTCCAGGCATATTCTCAAACATTTGCTCCATCATCTCCTGGAAAATATAAGGGGCCTTCACGATGCCGTACAGAAGACAGGCATATTTTTATGTATACAGATACACACGAAAACGAAGCCCCGTTTCATTCAAAGCACACCGCGTGAATCGAGGGGCAGGAAATACGAATTAATTGAAGTTTTCGTGCCTCAGAAAGAACCTCCTTGGGTGAGGAGTTCCATAGTTGAGATGTTCTATCGAAAAGGGATCTATTAGCAAAAGACGTTCGCGAGGTTTTTAAGCTCACACAGTAGGGGTAGGAATTCCAGACTAGTTGGGTCATCCGTTTTAACCTGTCTAGAGGGAGAAAATGATGACAATTCAGAGAAGCACCGACCGTTTAAATATCTATAGAAAAGAGGCAAGTCATCGACCCTTCTACGATGCTCCAACGGAGTGAATAGAATCAAGTAGTGTCAATAAATGTTCTTGGGAAAGGGGGACTTTGTATTTCGTGCAGAGAATTAATCATTAAATTCGCAGCAGAGCGCTTTCGACTAAAAAGTCATCATCAGTGCTAACCTGAAAGCAAGTAACGCTTGAAAATTGTGATTCATAAATAGAAAATTGTTCATAAATTATTAGCAAAATGGTTGAAATAAAAATTTGAGGTTACCTACTCATTTCACCCATTTTGCTAATGGATTATAAACATCTTTCTATTCATATATCACAATTATCAAGCGTTACTTGCTTTCTGGTAAGCACTGATGATGACTTTTTAGTCGAAAGCGCTCTACTACGAATTCAATAAATAATTTTCTGCATGAAATACAAAGTATTTCTTTTCCAAGTGTATTGGTACGTGCACACAGCTCGACAATTTTCACAATAAATGTTCTGGCTTCGAGCTCCATTCATGAGAACTATATTCAGAGACTAGTTACTCATTACATCTGAATATTGAATAAAGGGGAACATCTCGTTCTACCCATATTTCGTTCTGCCCACAGTCTCCGAACATACCCGAATGATTCAACTTTTGCAAAATTCATCCTTTTTGTCGATAGGCCCCCAATGAATGTGTTAGGCTGGGTCAGATTAGCTAGGTTTGGTTAGATTGGGTTAATAAAAAATAGCATAATATTCGGTGAATTTCACGAAAGGCATCATTCGGGTATATTCGGAGACTGTGGGCAGAACGGAATGTGGGTAGAACGCAACGCACCCATATAAAGATAGATCGACTTATTTTGGCAAGAGACCAGCCTAGGGTTTCTCATTGTTGAATTCCAACAAGTTGATGTAACTCCAATCTAATGATTTCGCTAAGTCAACGTTAATATGATTGACGCTAATGCCTCTTCGAATTTCTGTTTTTCTGCTGATATAGTTACTCTGAATGAAAAAATAATATGTAGAGTGCTGTCGTCCTCAAAACTTTGCCCCGAACCAGATGTTTTCGCCAGCAAATCATTTACATGAAGCAGAAACGAAGTGGGCACCGGAACTGGATCCTGTGGAACACCTGCATTCATTATGATATAACTGCTTGTAAAGAGTTAGCTATGAGAGAAGTATTCTATCTACCAGTGAGCTGAAGGCTGAAGGTATTTTGATATGGCTGGTCAATCCGCAGGGGGTTGATTGGTAAAAGTGCGTTATTGATGAAGGACTTTCTTCTGTATTCCAGCGTCAGTGAAGAAAACATTAATTAAGCACCACACCTGAAGTGGCAGGGAGGAGGGATATCTGATCGGGTGATATCGGTTGACCGATGGAATTGTAAGGAATTCTAATTCAAACGAAGAAATTATCTCACACGTTGCGTCGTGAAAAATAAGAGGGGATCTTGTGCCTTGGAAAAACTCAATGAAGAATGGGTTTGTTCACCGGCTGTAACCTGTTCAGGGCAACGAAGTAAAAAGGACTCACTTATCGACTTGTGAATCCCAGCACGGTGTTTCCGTGGTGGGAAATTGAACCCCACTATTTCGCATGAAAGACAGGCGTATCAACCATTACACTAATTGGAATTAACAGTGTTTTTCTTAATGAGTCGTTTGTGAAAACTGTTTTTTATCGACACCTTTTTGAATTGATCAAATTGACTATCAATCCTATTCTATATTATATAATCACTCATGTGGAAAAAAATGCCAAACTGCGACACGTGTTTTATGGTGATTTTCAAAAATTCTTGCTCGCATGTACTTTGAACCTGGCAACGATCACAGGCGAGCAAAGTTCACTTCCAGTTCTTTTCATTGGAGAAAACGTGTGACGCCTTTCATTGCGACGAGGAAGAAGCTAGGTAGAGACTTTTTCAGTTTTAACCCCCCTTTCAAAACATTATACACTCTGTCGGATATTCGTTTATTATCAAAGCGTAAATCGTCCCAATTTTATCGTGACCTGTAAATAACTCCACCTCCGATTCAGACATGCATTTATATTCATTCGAATTCAGTCTGTGCTTTCCGCTTAGAAATCCCCTTTTCTCAGATAATCTTCTCTTTCATGCAGGCTATGCAGCGGATAATCATTATCCCAGTATCCAAACTCCCCAGAGTAGCAAATTAGTTGCCAGCCGCGTCTCCAGGTTGCCTACAGGGCAGTCCTTTCCTCCCGGTTCTTCCAAATGTACAAAACTTTCCGGTAATGTTTGAAGTCTGAACAAACTATCGTACATTACCTATATGCCCTGCAACATATGGCAGCACGATTAAAGGGTAAATGTTACAGCTCGCTCTTGAAACTTCGGCCAATAACTATATTATGTTAAGTGGAGCAAATTTGGTTCATATAACGGCGCAACTTTCGGAGTTGTATATCAAAAGTTTCCATAAACTCGCAGTGTGATGGTGGGTTGGAGTTCGGAAGGAACTTTCTGCGATCCATTCTACATCGAGAAGTCTTTTGTGTTCCTGGATATTAATTTCATGTCTTTCGATTCGAGCTCTCCTGGCCATTATGGAGTATAATTAGATTTCTGAACGAATTATTGGTGCTGCGAACGAAGATCTCATTTAAGCTGGCAAGAATATTCCGTAGATTTAATGTTTGTTTCAAACTCCATTATAAGTTCATTTCGATCACAGGGAGAGAAAAAACTCCCATTTATCTTCAGAAAACAGCTCTTCAACGAACGCATAAGGTTTAATATTCCTGCAATTCGAAAAATATTTATTGTTTTATAAAATCCACTAGAAGGGGCAGTTTTTACCTGAAAACAAAAGCTGTACAAACTAGTTTTCAAGAAAATTATGAAATCTCCAGCTTTCATTTTTCTTGGGGTTCGTTTCATGAAACACGAGATCCTTGCCAAAAACCCTGAAAATTTGAAACCAACGTGTTTCATTCATTGGTACGGTGAGAGAAGGAAAGATATACGTTTATTTTTTGGAAAATTTCACAATTTCCCCGACTAACACAATAATAAAAGAAGAGAATAGAACCTTTACTGTAAAAGTTGAAGCCCTTCCTAGAGATCCATAACCCTAACACCAAACTCATATAACTTGCACTCGACGCGCGTTTCGCTATACAACAAGGTTAGCATCGTCAGAAAAATATCAATACTAAATCTATAGAATAGGGTTAGTTGTTCATATACCTAAAGTTTTCCGAACTTCGTTCGTTACTGCTGATTATTTCAATCAATTTTTCGATAATGAACTAGTGCAGTCACCACCTGCAAAGTTTGTTGGTCCGTCATCTGTTATTATTGATTATTCTGATTACTTTCTCAACAATGGTTTGAAAAGCGGGCTGAAAGGGATAGATCCCTTGTCACCCTTCATGCTGTTTTTACATTTTGCTATTTCTAGACTCTCACATGCATCAAGTAGTCATGTGTCATTCACATGCTTCAGTTTAAGATTGCTCTCACATATTTTGTGGTCATATTCCATAGCGTGTTGGGCGACACTGGATTTTCCTACCCTTTTGTATTTCATATGTGCAAAATGCTCCTTGAAACGGGTTTCAATAGCTCGTCGGCTCTGACCGATGTATTTGTTGTTGCATTCTTTTATTTCATCTTTTTGGTTACCAAGAAGCTGTTGTAATTCGTAAGATATTCTATATTCAACTTTCATATTCACTTTATCGAATATCTGTTTTTACAATAAACTTTTCATTTCTCTCATCTTTTTGGAAAGTCGAAGATTTACGAAGTGTTTCCCTAAATTTACATTTTCTAATTATCTTATCAACTTTTTCTGGGTTGAAGCCGTTCACTCCAGCTGCGTACCTAATCACTCCTCCTTTAATTGTAGTACTGATCTTTTCTCAAAGGAAAAGTTGGAATTGCCATACTGCCATTTTATGTTGTGGACAATGATTTGAGTCATTTGGCATGTATCTGAACGTGTTCATTTCTTTCCTGTAAATGCCAAATTATATTTCATTCTATTCGTTCCTTGTAACCAATACATCTAAAAGTTGCCCTTTTTCTGAGTATCAGTTTGGTGTTACGGTAATTGATCTCTGGGAAAAGTTCAAACACAATAATGTTAAAAATACTCTTTTCAAACAGCCATCAAAAAATTATTCGAGGGAGTAACACCCCCTTTCTTTTCAGAAGTGCCTCCGAGTCATTCTTGAATTTTAATAAAGTTTCGATATCATCAGGGACTCTTCTATATATCTTCTTATATTGTGTTACTTTTTACACTGAGTTCGTGAATAAATGACAATTGCTACGATAAAATCAAACAACTTCAATCTAACAGACAAAAAGATCGATAAAATGATTTTCACGAAGGTGACATTTAATGTTTTCTTTGAAGAGTTGCCAATTTGAAGCATGTCTTCATATTTACCAATTTGAACGACCATTATTTTCACCAATTCTAGAATATGCCTGTAGCGAACAGAGGAACACCATCTTGCTGAAACGTCACATTATTCGTTAGGGGTTCACATGAACATTACGTCATGAATACTATATGAAGTTGTGAAGCAAAACAAATTTCATTCCATTTTCTTGACTTGGAAGCAGGATATTATACAAAGTCATTATTCGAAATGAGTCAGAATTAAGATCAAATAAAGTTATATTGTTTCCTTCAGTTCGTTTTGTTCAGTAAATATGAATGGTTATTCACCAAGTAGATGCTGATTTCATAATATTGCTTTCATACTGTAACTATGAATTCCAATACAATATGGAAGTGAATGCATTTCGAAATGAGATGAAAACAGTTGGAAGCACCAAGTTGTGGATAACACGGATCTCATCAGAACAACAACAGAATAATATATTATTATGATCACGTATCGATGAGATGGGTTACTTAGTGAATATCATTCTTGACAATCCGAACAAAATCACCTGAAGTGTGTTATCCAAAAAGTGTGATGATGATGAATTATTGTTTGAAAGTCATAATTTTGTTCTAGATGAATGATCATTAAGTAATTTTTCGGGTTGTTGACCTACCACAATCGAAATAATTTAGAAAAATGTTGGAATACAAGCAAGTGTTATAATAGGGTAGCCCAAGCGGGGTTTTCAGGATTTACTAAAGCGCGGCAAATTATTTTACAGGGGGATATCTTGTACCCGGTTGAGTACTTCCCCCATATATGAGCCCTATAAATATGGCCGCCCTTCAAGGATAATGGATCAGATTAGTAAAAAAAATCAATCATCTGAAATTCTCGCGCGTCAGATCAAGGTAGGGTGAGTAAGTTACATCCTGAAACGTGTATACTCCACTAATCTGAAAATTCGAGAGTGAACTGAAGAAGGAGGAGGGCTACAAAGTTGTAAAAAAAACGTCATCTCGACATTCTCGAGCGTGGCTAATTTTATTTATATTTTGAAGGGAATGATTCAGGAATTGCAAGAATATATAATCTGACAATTTCCACAAGCCGAAATAATAAAAATTCATCGATAAAGTTTAAAGGGTGCAGCTACGTGATGCCTATATTTTTCTCTGACTCTTTTCTATCTTTCGCTCTCTCACTCCGTCCCCACTCTGGTTTCTGTTGCCATGATGCCATGACAGTTGATCACACAGACTCGTTCGATATTGAGTCACTCATATAGAAGTGTTTCTCAACTAACGCAGTAACTTTCGGGGTAAATAATTATGAGTCTACCCTTCTACACTAGTATAGATTCTAATACTGATTCTCAAGTTTTTCAAGCTTGGTAGGATAACCCAAAAATTACTATAAAAAATCTATCAGTTTTTTTGCCTCATTTTCCCAAATTCTCTTTCATTTACACGCATATTTTGTCTGTCAATTCAATGTGTTTCGTGAGTGCCATATTGAATGATTTTTGTAATAGTATCCGATGGTGTATGACCTTGATGTCAGCGGTACTACCGGCACTGACACGTTTTTAAACTCGTGCTCCTAGGTGCGGTAACGCAGCACTTCGATCTTTCGAAGTAGTAGTTCCAACAGGTCGCCAGTTCACGGTCTGACATTCACGAGAAACACCCGCTAAAAGTATTGCTCAGAGCCACTTTCGCTAGACTCGAGGCTAGACTCTAGTTCAATTGTTTGCTCCACAGTATTCGTCACTACAAAAAGTTTCAACGGACTTTTGGTAAAGGTGTAGAACCCGTTAAATATCATAATCTGACGAAAATCGCAGGGGAACCTCATGGTACCTTGAAATTGATGGAAAACATGAAATTTTGGCGCGGAAACCCTAAGAAAACCTTATTTCAATGAGAATTAATGTGCGAAGGGTACAAAAAAAAAGCCTCGATATACTGATATATCATCCTTGTACTTACCACTACATTCATGAAATCTTATCTAGATATACTATTTTCGAATAAATATCATGTTTTTGTACATATTACAGCTCATACAGTTTGCATTCATTACTAGAATTTAATTACCACAAGTCAAAGAGTTGACAGCTGCATATAGATAACTGGTACGCTGTTGCCACCATTCCAAAATGTTTTATTTTATATTCGAATGGTATACAATCGCAAGTTACGATCCTTTGAAGTTCGAAAATGGACGTATTCTGCCTTCTTTTTCTGCACCGCAAAATCTCTCGGACCACACGCGTTTTGATTCATGGTAAGTATATTTCTTTATGAAGATGTTTCTCTGCATTCGGCCGTTGCGATTGAAAATTTAGACTTAATGGACGGAGATGAAAGGGACTATTATTGATGTTGTGGCAGTAGTTTTATTAACATTTTGTTAAGTATAGGTTCTATGTTGAGTTAGGTTTAAGTTATCCTTTCACATGATCGCACATTTTGGATCATAATCAGTTTTATTTCGTTCAATTATATTTAATTTCAATACCTTTTTATATACTATATTGCTAAATAATCGACAACTATTATAGACGAATATTATGATGAACCACCGAGATTTCTGAAATATTTTGTAGGTGCTGGTTTTTCGATATAGTATGATAATCAATTCTCGAAAAAAAATCGAAAAATATATTTTATTTGCACCATAATTGCATTTGGTCCCATTCTTTAATATTTCTCAATAATCAGACGTTATTCAAGTGATGCTAGGTTAGTTAGGTTTGATTTTCGTTTATCCTAATAATCACACGTTATTCAAGTGATTCTAGGTTAGTTAGGTTTGATAATATATTCATCTTAATAATCAGACGTTATTCAAGTGATGCTAGGTTAGTTAGGTTTGATTTTGATTCATCTCAATAATCAGACATGATTCGAATGATGCTGGGTTAGTTTACGTTTTGATGGCAAATCGAATACGAAATTGTCCCAATTTACAGTTTGGCAACTTTGCTTTGAATCATGTGCATTATCGGTAAAATGTTGTCACTATCACAGTCACTGTTGTCAGTGTCAATGGTGAATTTTTCTAAGTGAAAATTTTAATATTTCCAATGGATATTTTGGATATTATTTGGAAATAACATATGCTCAATTCTGATGTGTTCAATCAAAAAAAGTGTGAGTACTTATTTCATTCGTAATTTCGTTACTGAAGCAACGAAACAATGAGATTTCCTTCTACTCAGAAATTACTAGTTTTTTTGGCTATCATTTCAGTTTTTCACACGAAAAAATCGTTTTTTATAGTTTTCGCGCTAAAATTTCCATGTATTTTTCGATTGTAAGCCTTTTTTATCGATTTCCGAAAAAAATTTACAAAATTGGCGATTTCACGTATTCTACACCTTTACCGGGCTTTTTCACTTTACCAGAAAAAGAACCTTAGTTTTTGATTGCCAAACAAATATTCAATGGAAAATATTTCTGATGTGAATATTTTGGATGGAATGAAGAATATGATTCATGTGGAAATCTGGAGTACATTTTTGATTCGCAACAAATGAAGGGTACAGGGAAATAATTGAAGGACGTATACAAAAAACAGCTCGATTGGTATCTATAGCTGCGCATTCATTTCAATGAAAACTTTTTGAAAATATTGTCAAATAACAGTGGTCAGTACTAACTCTCTCATTTTGAATACAACACCCTATATATGAAACATTTCCGGTTTACTCACAATAATTCAGATATTGTTCATGGAGATATCAAGTCATTCCAGAATAATTACAAAAAACAACATGAAATATTTCATTACAGATATTGGCTAGAACAGTCAAAAATCATTAGGAATACTGTATATTTCTTGATAATGTGAAGAACTGAAAATACTCCAATGTTGATGGGGCAGATGTACAAAATTCTCGCCGTGCACGTTTTGGTCACATCTCTATCTTAAAAAGAATGTTTTCTTATGTTACTACACATCTCAAGCGTGACCGATCAATCGCAAGCATAATAAGTCTTTTTTTATCAGTCATTCCGAGTGTTTTAGTGTTTTAAAGAATATTTTTGACAAAGTACTGTTTGAACGTCATGATTTTTTGGTGGATCGATATTTGTTCCGTAGTTTTCTGGGTATTGTAACCTACCACAATCTGAAAAAATAAGAATTGATATTTGAATCTATACAAGTGTAGAGGGGCAGATTTTCAATCTATCTCGATAGAACAAAAATTGTATGTAACCCCCAAGAAAAAATCAATGATGAGATAAACTTCATGAAATCAGTATTGAAAGAAAATGGATATCCAGAAAAATTCATAGAAAAAACTTTCACAGAAATTGAAAATCTGAATACAGTCCACAATGAAGACATACAACCTACACAAAATACACAACCCGCATTTGTCCCTCGTTGAGATGAAAAAATGAAACGGCCGGATCGGCAACAGGTATAATGTTAGAGCAACATTCAAACCAACAAATACTTTAAGGTCAATACTGACACATACCAAACCAAATAACACAACGGAAAACCCAAAAAAAATGTTGAAAACTTTTCCTAGAGATCAATTACCCTAACACAAAACTGATTTTTTTGCACTCGACGCGCGTTTCGCTAACAAGGTTAGCATCTTCAGGAGAAAAAAATTGATACTGAATCTGAAGCTAGGGTTAGTTGTTTATATACCTGAAGTTGTTGGTGCGAAATGGACTTTGTCTAACCCTAGCTTTACATTTGGTATCATTTTTTTTTCCTGAAGATGCTAACTGTTAGCAAAACGCGCGTCGAGTGCAAAAAAATTAGTTCGGTGTTAGGGTAATTGATCTCTAGAAAAGTTTTCAACTTTTACACCAGAGGTTCCAATATCATCGTTTATTTACAAAAAATTGAATTTATCAAATTCCTTGTTCGTGCGGTCAAAAATATATTGGTGAAACATCTCGGCCATTGGAAGTGCGAAAGAGTGAACACAAGATGTACATCAGGAACAGACAGATAGGTGGTTCTGAATTATCAGAACACATTCTTACTACCGATGGAGATCACACAGTAGAATGGAATGACACTAAAATTATGAGGATAGAGAGCAATGGCAGGAAACGAATGGCAGCAATGGAAGGAACCTGCTTTCATCATACTGTCTGGTGAAGAATGCATATCTATGAGTTCGCTTGATATGGATCGCGGATGGCTACCTCTCCTGAAGGACAAAACGTCATGTCAAAATGGAAATATATGACAAATATCAATTACCACGATTGCCTACAAAAGATATTTGGATTTGTACAGGAATTTGCGTATTAGTTTTGAGAACGGAAACGGATTTAGTTTATATATATATTGGTTCTTATTATTTTTTGATAGTCAAAATTTGGGATATACGAGAAGTTGGTGACTTATTGGACTTGTTCTATCAAGAAAGAACTGTTTTTCAATAGACGCAGCAACTTTTCGGGGTAGATTGAGAATCCGCCCTTCTACACTTGTATAGATTCGAATATTAATTGAAAATTTTTTCAGATTGTGAAAGGTTACAGTACCTAGAAAACTACGAAACAAATTTTTCACATATCTCGTAAACAGAATGTAGTGATGTCAGATCAGGTGACCGTGCTGCCCATTTCAAGGATCCATGTCTTCCTCTCCACCGATTTGTAAATATTCGACTGAGGTACTGCCGGATCTTCATGATGGAATGCTCATCATGCTGATTCCATATTTCATTCGCTGGAACTTGTTGATTTGATGGATTATGATATAAGTTTAAAGAAAATGGTAAAATATTATATCGAAGGAGTATCATAAAATTATTGACATTCAAGTTACCGTGAGTGAGAAAGAAACCTATCATATCATTATGATAACGATACCCAAACATAAACTCTTTCAAGGTATAGCGTTTTCAATCTCCATCCTCAGACATATACATACCGAAGAGCCCGATATAGACCTCTTCGATCACCGAAATGAGCGAATTTTCATTCAGAGTTTTTACGAAAAGAGGAGACAACACGGAACTCATGTCAATATTCACTCTCCAAAATCCGCAGCCACCACCCGAACTATTTATTCTGTCTGGTATCATATATTACTTCGGTCTCTCTAGGATCAACAGTACTCTCGAAACTGAGAATATTTTGATTTGTGAAGGTATATGTTATCGATCACATGCAGTATGCCGCCATTGCCCGTGTTTCTCATTATTTGTTCATATTACAAATTATTTATTTCTCAGTTGAATCTCAGAATTTGACATCTACTTGGCAACGTTGCTTTTTCATGTGTTTCAGTATTTTTTGCTGATATTTCTCAGTTGAAGTGGTAGTTTCAATAATGAAAGTCGGTTACGGAAATATATTGAATGAGTAGTAAAAATTTCAAAACAGTTGATTTGCGGGATATTTTCTTTCAAACTCCTATTCTCCTGGATGCTATTGGAGTACAGCCATTTTTGGTACTATTCCTAACATTTTGGTCCTTTTCGACAGGGATTTGGAAAAAGTTCAATTACATTTGGTAGTTCGTTTAATTTTATTTCGGGATTACATTCGGTTGGCGTACCTACAGCGCCAGCGTATCGGCTACACGAACAAAAAACGGCTTCGAATGTTTGTTGTTTTTACTTTTTGGAGGGCTATCCATTCTATTGATTTCAGATAAAACTATTTAAACCAACATTAATTAGATTCTCAATTTCACAATGTTGCATTTGCTTTTATTTGAATTGGCATTTCGAGTGGAAAGTGCGAGGGAGAATTGCTCAATAATACATTTGATTGATGTATTTTTAGAGTTGATTTCTCGTTAATATGCCAGCTACAGTAAGAGAGGGACAATTTTGTGTTTTGGAGGTCAGAAAAGAAGCTTTGTTTGCTAGTATACAGAGTTTATTTAATCATTCGGCTCAAATGGATGATGGATTATCTTGAGAAACTTTCGAATAATGTTTGTTTCGCTAGAAAAACCCGTAGAGAACTTTTAGAAACAGTAGATGAAAAACGACGGGCTTCAACCCGAACCGAAGTAGTGATACTGAGTAGATGAAGTAATACATTTCGTGTGGAGACAAATGAAAATAATTTTTCTGTTTATAAGACTGTAAATGAGATGTGTTGCAAGATTAGACACACAGCAGATGAGATTAGGAAAACTAACTCACTGTTGGAAATTCGAGTGGAGGGACAATCGACTTCAACACTACCGCTATTGCTGAAAGTCGAGTTACCTGAATTTTCGGGGACATGAGAGAATGGGAAACATTTCATTCACTTTTTAGCAGTTTTATTCATGAGAACAACTAATTCACTGATACGGATATAATGTATTATTTAGCTGACCAATTGAAATGATCAGCGTTGTTCGTGTGTTCCGGGATGAGCCCTTCCAGATAGAAATTATCAAATGACTCTATTGGATCAATATCAGGACAAGCGAGTGTTAGCTAGAAATTATTTTGAAAAAATTATGGATTTCAAGAGGTTACAGTTAGAATTCCTAGTTAACTTGCGACATTTTTAAGAAAAAATTGATGGATCGGTGAGAGCATTTGAAAACTTGAATTGAAATTATTTTGCAATTTTCGTTTTGTGCCATATGGCTCTTTCTGTATCAGATGCGGAAGCAAAGAAATCATTCGATATGTTGAAGTAAGATTCGACATGCCCGTGTTGAAATGATCTGATCAAATGTGTTACAAGATACGGAGTAGTTGAAATATCAGCTAATCAAAAACAAAATGACAGTGAAGGCAAACTCAAACTTGGGGAAGGAAAATATATATTTTCGAAATCTTTTCCGTTTAATAATAACTCGACAAATTCAGCACCTTCTCAATTCGATTCTTCTCAATTTTGTCATAACAAGGGACAGACACTATGTAGGTAGATGAGGAAACTTCAAGCTCCGAGGAAAAGATATGAAATATTGAGTGTCCCTCAGAGAGGTTTTGTGCGAAATGCTCAGAGGAGCATCACGTACTTTTACATCTGGGTAGAAAAAGTTCGGTGGCCATTACGAAATCTTGCAATGATGTGGAAGTTGCTGGAAATAATTTCAACAATAGCAACTCAAATAATGAAGAAGTAAGCTCGGCTTTGATAGCTCGACAAAATAAGAGTACAGTTTTACTACCTACTGTTTCCGTTAGGGTGTTAAATAGTCCGGTTCAAAATAACGTGGCCATATTTATCTTAGATAGCGGAAGTCAGTTTGATCTATTCACTTTGAAGGGATGTTAAAAATTAGGAATTCGATAGAAAATGTATAACTAATCAGTGGAGGGATCGGTGAATAATATTCAGTCAGTCAAAGTAATCACTAAGTTAGAAATATCTTCATTGTCGTATAAAACGTATTATTTGAGTGCTCTAGTGGTGGAAAAAATTTCGGGAAATTTGACAAGAATAAGAATATAAATGATGTCAATTCTTATTTCAGGGGTAGTTATTCGTTTAGCAGAAGAGAGTTTTGAACGATCTCGGTAGATCGACGGAATAATAGGCGCGAAGTTATCCTTTGATTTGATAGGTATAGGTCAGATCACTAATGGGTTATCCTTTCGCAATTGAAATCGTATTTGGATATGTCATATCCACCATTTGAAAAGGATTTTTCTAGTAGTAAAAGTTTTCTTACTTTGATAGATGACTCACCTGTCGAAGACTTCTTGAATTCAATTTGGGAGGTTGAACAAGTGCCGAATGGTTAATCATGTAGTCAAGATGATAGGGATATTATGAGAGGGATGAATCGGGAAGATTAACGGTTGCATTCCGGTACTCTCCGGATTATTTAGGAGATTCGAAGAAAATGGCCGAGTCCCGGTGAGAAAATGAATGAAATAAATTTCCTGATATAAGGAGTACATATAATGATGTTATGAGAGAATTTTTAATCAAGTGCTGAAAGATTATTGGAATATGAGGGTGACACCTTCAATTCATTATGCTATTTTATGCCACATCATGCTGCTTACAAACCGGAGAGTATTAGCACCTCTGTGAGAGTGGTTGTGGAAATGATATAACCAAACTACAAAGTGTCAGTGTCAAAGGCGTTGGTAGGCTTTGTGTTTCTGTATTGAGATATATAAATAAAGTAGAGTATACTACTCAGAAAATGATTATTATTCTCCTATTATATTCTTATATTATCATGATATATTGACCCGTGGTATAATCTACTATTAACGGTGGATTTACGCAAGCTTTATCGTCAAATCCATATAAAAAAAATAATCATGGCTTCCAACTTTTATTATGGCGTTTCTATCCGGAAGAAGAAATTGAAATGTACCAAATAACAACCGTAGCTTTTGGAGTAAAGCGTACCCCTATTAACCATTACGTACCGTTTAAAAATTGGTAGAAAAAGATGATGAACGATTTCCTCTTACTTCTCAGGCTATTATTAAAGATTTGTTTATGGATGATCTAGTTACAAGAGTTTCTCCAGAACCTATTGCTAAACTCTCATATACGGAGTCTTTAATGATATTTTAGGAGGAGGTTTTGATGTGACGAAATGGTATACAAATTTGAGGTTTTAGCTGAACCTGTGTGAAATCGGTTGCATTAAACAGTGCAGGGGCGTGCCGACAGGGGGACGAGCGGGACCGGACCCTCCCCCATAGCTAAAAACTATATGTCCCATTTATTACCAGTTCATTGGATTTCTGTTTAATTTCCACTCTCTGCGTACTAAACTATCGTCAACAATGCAAGGAACAAGAAACAACAATTTTCCTAGGTAAAGGGATGAGCATTTATGAATGCACAGGCTTGTCGTGTCGTTCTCATGGTCTAGTCGTGCTTCCTCCCCCGCCATGAAATGGACTCGCCCGAAAAGTCCAGCGCTTGGATTTTGAAGTTTGACTAGTCCACTCTCCAATCTGTAGTGCTGACAAAGAATATTCAAGTATAACGAACAAGAAGCGAATCTCACAAATTCGATAAATACACCCTGAATACGCATGTCTACCAGCAATGTCGGCATTCGGTCACTAATACAAACAAACAAGTACCGGTGTTTCTTGTCAAGTAGTTTACTGGATTGCCGTTTTTTGCTGGTAGTCATCCATATTCGCAGGAAAAATTGTTTGGAGGTCATGAAATTTTGTAGCGGTGGAGACCACAGGATTGTAGCGGCTACACATAACACAACAAATGAAAAAATATTACTGAAAACTCAAGAATGTTGGAATAAAATGACTTTCATAAAGTTACAGCTAGCAGTTTCAGATAGCCTGAAACAGCACCATCTGAAACCTATTTTTTTCAAATTTTCGCCCCTCCGAAAAGACACTAAGCTTAGGGTCTGACCCCCCCAGAGCAAAATTCTGGCCACGCCACTGAAATAGTGCAGTTCCAAACCGATCCGAAAATTTAAGGTCTTTTATGGATATCACAGGAGGATATGCTCTATTTTAGGCAGTCAGAGTACCTAGGTTTTTAGGAGCCGAAGTCAGAGTACCACTAATAGTTTTGGCATTCGGGGATGCTTCTCAGAGCTGGTTCGGAGAGGCAATAGATTTGCACACATTTCCATCAGTGGGTGTTGAGGATCAATCAAAATGTGCAAAGTCGAAGGTTTCTCCCTTCAATCTTGTTTTTAATCCTTGGTTGGAGCTGTGTGCTGCATTGCTTTTGTAGAAATTATTGAAATAATTTCTAAATTGTATGCTTTTTCAATTCTACTACAGTCATTCAGTGGTTGAATTCTCTACAGCGGGAAGAAATGTTTGGTGCGAATCGCGTGCAGCGCATTTGAATGCAGGTACCGAATGCAGTTTGGTGTCATATTCCTGGAAGCACTAATCCAGCCGATTGTTTATCTCTAGTCTTAACTCCAACACAGTTGATGAATCATAGTGATTGGCTGACGGGTCCTGTTTGGGCGAAACTTGAAGAAGAAATGTGGCCGATTACAGATGTGATAAGGAAAGATCCCTATCTGCCATAGCTGTTTTTGTTACATAGGAAATGGTAGAGAATCACCCCTTGTATGAGTTAGGTCAAAGATGTTCATCTTGGTCTTTCATGTTGCTGAAGACATTTTATGTATTGCGATTCATCAATCTTTCACTAAATAATAAGAATATTTCGGTGATTGATCTCAGGAAAGCGGAATATTTTTTTATTGAAATTCTTCAGGAGGAGTATTATGATACTGATATTGAAAAATTGAAAATAAACCATTTAGTTTGATTTCCGGAAATTGAGGCTATTCCTTCACGAGGGCTTAATGAGAGTGGGGGGTCGATTATCTCAGTCTACTTTAGACTTTAACCAAAGTCATCCCATCATATTACTTCGAAAGGACCCTATAATCAATAAATTGATAGATTATTATCATCAAGTGAATTCTAATACTGGTCCACATTTGCTGTAGTCAATTCTAGATTGTTGCGGGAATAAATTCAATAAGAGCTCGAGTACTTGCTTTTAATCATTTTTTTCTCTACTGAAAACAACCGAAATGAACCCGTTGATGTCAGATTTGCCGGTTCATGGAATCAAACAAGCTAAAGTATTTTCACCCACGGGATTTGATCATTTGGAATTGTTCAATAGAACTATGGGGCGAAAAAGGCTGCTAATATATTGAATAAATACTTGAAATTTCACGACAGTTGATTTGCGGCATATTTTCATTTCGAAGATAAAATAATTGTTATTGTGATGAAAGTTCCAAAAGGAAATCTTCCTCATTCTTACTTATATCCTTCACATATTCTCCTGGACGCTATTGGAGTCCAGCCAGTTACAAGTTGATGAATTTCGAATTATTTAACTTGTTTTGGTAATATTCGTAACAGCCGGTTTGTAAAGTCCTATCAGGACTCACAGTTCTTGGGCCAGTAATCACTCTGCGAGGTATGGATGAACCTTTCTAACCGCCGAAACAGGACGAGTTTTTTTCCAGGCCTCAATGGATATTTCTCGATAAGAAGATGAGAAACAGAGCAAATATCATATCATACTTTACGGAGTCCTCAGATTCCACTCGGACTGACCTATTGAATTAATTATTCCAATAATCAGTGGTGATTTCATGAATGAATGATACTCTATGAACTATTATCAACCAGTTGCATAGAGATGGTTATTCTCCTGGGTACGTTGTGTGGACTCATCCAAAAATTTTTTCATGAACAAATATCAAGCACACATATAAATTCCACTATCTATCCCATCCTTGTCAATTTTTGTATAGAAATACTGAGATAACCCGATTATTGTTGTTCACAGAGGCAAAGTTGAACACTCACTACAGCAAATTGATATTCGCAGTTCACCGTCGAAGTCAGGATAACATCCTTCGAACAAAGTGGAACAGACAACTCATAAGAAGTGGTCGTTATATCGACTATTTCTGTTACCATTCATGAATGACAATGAATGTGATCAACGCCATAATGAATCAAATGCATTTCATTTGATGAGCTCTAGATCACTTTTGCTGAGAACTTGCATGTTGATGAATTGTATTCTCAAATAATTTGATGTTTGTTTATGTGCTGAAAATATACAATGACTAAAAAAGATTTCCCAAAACTGGTTATCAAGAACCATGGGAATTTATTACAGATACAGTCCTGTCTTCCAACTCACGTGCTTTCTCGCCTGACTGGAAATCTCAGCAGGTGACATTAATTCGTGTACATGCCTCACGTGTTGCGGTATAAACCACCTACAATACTACAGTTATATTCATACCCACTGGGTGTAAACGATTCGATCGACGTCTATTTTTGTCTCTGTGAACTCTTTCTCGTTGTCGAGTGAACGTCATGATAATCCTTGAGATAATCGTACTGTTCTCGGAAAAGATCAATTGTTCTGGTTAACACTACTGGTTTCACTGGTTGTTAATATTGTTGTATGATACCACAGTAAATGTTATAACAAATACATCCATTGCTATTTCAATGAAAACAAATATTATTGTCGCTTCCACATTTTCACTATTGACTCAGTCACAGGTTTTCCAAACAAATCTGGAATGAAAAATTGCAGTTGGAGAACGAACCATCGTGGTGTAGAAGGAAAGCAGCTTCGATTTCCGTTCCTGCTGATATATTTTTCCGATATCAATTCCTTGAATGGGCTTACTTTTTGATTTCCGGGTGTGAACGCCTACCTCTACCTTTGATTTTTTCCGCTGAATAAAACGATGATAGCACCTAGCAGTATGACGTCAGATTTTAAAGGTATAATTGACTTCAATACAAAAAAGTTACCATCAATTTTTATAATACAGCTTTTGTCAGGATGATACATCCTGAAAAACAAGTGAAGAAGTATCCAGTGCTTGAGTATAGTTGAACCAGAATCCATGAAACTTTTTAGATCTTCTGACGAACAAATCCAATGGCTTCCGGTACCATTCTAATACGTCACTTGGTTTTTCGTGAAATTTTACGGGATCGTGAATTATTGTAGGAAAAGCTATACATGAATATATTTTTTAGGAAAATTTTATCATGGGTAAAAAATTCGATTTCTTTCCGTATATAATCTAAGACTAACAGCAAAGGCTAGTAGTTGTTGATAGATATTCTAGCAGTTCCAGTTGGGTTTCACCAAAAAGCTTTCAATCAAGAAACTGATGGTATAACGTTAATCAAAAAATAAATTAATTTATTTTTTCTCTGTCTTTCAAAATAGCATTTGAGAAGCGAAACCGGACTTGTAATCATTTCAAAATAGTTCATGGGCTAACTTGATCAATAATTTGGTTATTAAAATCACAAAAGACTCATAATTGAGTTCGAAAACATTTCCTATAAGAATGTTAATTGAAATTCATATTCGTTCAAATTATTTCATGCATTGATTTCATTTCACTTTCAAACGTATGAACATTATGTGTACCCATCAAGATAATTTGGTAATTTCATGGTTTGATTATTGGTTTTGCACAAATGTTCCAAATAGAGCTGAAAGGACAACACATAATGCAGGGTTTGTCTCGACCTTTCATGAACAGTCGATTAGAGAGAGATCCGCTCACTTCATGAAATATAATAGTGTAGAAGGCGATTGTCGAGAACGGAGGAATCCTAAATCCAAAGAGAGAATTTGGTTCATGAACGAACAATTACTACTTTTTCAGTCATTGAAACTCGGATCAATTTAAACTATTTATAGAAGAGGAGCAAAGGGCTTTTTCACATATTTTTCTCCAACTGTGATTCAGAGAATTCATTTTCCTAATATTATTGGGACGAATAATTACTGCCAATCTCATTTCATGATGTTGAGTAAACGATCATTATAGAAGAAGACTCTCAAACTCCGTAGGCAGAAATATAGCGTTTACTGAAATATTCTGTAATCCACAGCGCTTCATCTGAAAATGGTTGAATCGGGAGAAATTTGCCTATTTTGAAGGAAATTTCAAGTCGAGTCGAAATCTTTCAATCCCAGATGAACAGGTGAAACCAGCGCCGTAATTAAATTAACAATATCATAACCGAAGGTGATCAATTACTGACAAAACTCTCGAAATAATCACGGTTTGATATGAACAAACTTCTGAAATATCTCAGAATGAGTGGAAACACAGATAATTATAGAATTTCAAAACGCTTAAAGAAGTTGCATTGGTTTCTGTTTTCACGTGTTGAGGAGATGATGAGCTGTTTTCTCGGATTTCATTTCGTGTTCTGTGGTTTTGATCCTCTGAAGGATTATTATCACGACGTTTCGGCAAAGTCTCATCCGCCATCTTCTGGGTGATGTCTACAGTTTCGACCTCCGAACTCGACTAATTAATTCGAGTTCTGCTTCTCAATATATAGGAGGGTTCATTGATAGCATCCCTGTTCTGGGCCCCTCCTACTTTCTTCGTTGGTCCGACTGCATTCATCATTATATCTGAGTAATAACGTGGTAAGGTCCGACCTTGTTCTTGTGGTGTGATCTGCTTGGTTGAGTAATAGGATGGATTTCGACGTTCTTGGTAAACTTTGCGCGACATCTCTCCTATACATACCACTCGGTCGTTTCTCAATTTCGATAGCCTCTCTGATTGTTCAAACGTAGAAGTTTTTATCGCTCACTAGTGTTTTGGTGTTTTCGAAATTGATGTTATGTTCTGTCTCCAATACGTATTGAAAGATGGAAGAGGTGATGACTATCAGTGAAAGGAAAAGTGGAAGAAATGTTTCATATAGATGAAAATAATAAAGGTTTGAATATAAAGTCAGGAGTTGAAATTCTCAGCGAGACTTATCCTTATATTTCCAAGTTAGATAGTGACAGTTTTCGTCATCTCCAATGTAACCCAAATTCAGCTTTCGGTGTTTTCAGTGCGTCTGTCTGAGTTTTTTCGAACCATAACGGCCATTTTAGTAACTGACTTTCTCGTGTGTTTCGACTGAGGTCCTTTCTAGCGATTTCATTATCATTTCAAACTATCAAACTGTATTTCAATATGAGTTATTTCAAGAAACAACGGACACTCGCTCCATTCGACAAGAGCTGTATGCACATAGCCAGCAGAATACTGCGGCAAGCGCTGCAGACACTGCGAAACAAAACAAGTATATATATATATATTCTCAAAACAAACAAAACTCCAGACGCGGTTAAACCCGAACTCAACAACAACACACAACTGACCGCGGAAACCTATCCGAACATATATATATATATATATATATATATATATATATATATATATATGTTCGGATAGGTTTCCGCGGTCAGTTGTGTGTTGTTGTTGAGATATATATATATATATATATATATATATATATATATATATATATATATATATATATGTTCGGATAGGTTTCCGCGGTCAGTTGTGTGTTGTTGTTGAGTTCGGGTTTAACCGCGTCTGGAGTTTTGTTTGTTTTGAGAATATATATATATATACTTGTTTTGTTTCGCAGTGTCTGCAGCGCTTGCCGCAGTATTCTGCTGGCTATGTGCATACAGCTCTTGTCGAATGGAGCGAGTGTCCGTTGTTTCTTGAAATAACTCATATTGAAATACAGTTTGATAGTTTGAAATGATAATGAAATCGCTAGAAAGGACTTCAGTCGAAACACGCGAGAATGTCAGTTACTAAAATGGCCGTTATGGTTCGAAAAAACTCAGACAGACGCACTGAAAACACCGAAGGCTGAATTTGGGTTACATTGCCATTTCAAGATTGGTGCGGAAAATTTGAAAATTAACTTCGTGATTGGAGATGACGAAAACTGTCACTATCTAACTTGAGAATATAAGGATAAGTCTTGCTGATATTTTCAACTCCTGACTTTTTATTTAAACCTTTATTATTTTCATTAATATAAAACATTTCTTCCACTTCTCCTTTCACTGATAGTCACCACATCTTCCATCTTCCAATGCGTATTGGAGACAGGACATAACATCAATTTCGAAAACACCAAAACACTAGTGAGCGATAAAAACTTCTACTTTTGAACAATCAGAGAGGCTATCGAAATTGAGAAACGACCGAGTAGTATAAATAGGAGAGATGTCGCGCAAAGTTTACCAAGAACGTGGAAATCCATCCTATTACTCAACAAAGCAGATCACACCACAAGAACAAGGTCGGACCTTACCACGTTATTACTCAGATATAATGATAAATGCAGTCGGGCCAACGAAGAAAGTAGGAGGGCCCAGAACAGGGATGCCATCAAGGAACCCTCCTATTTATTGAGAAGTAGAACTCGAATTGATTAGTCGAGTTCGGAGGTCGAAACTGTAGACATCACCTAGAAGATGGCGAATGAGACTTCGCCGAAACGTCGTGATAACAATCCTTCAGAGGATCGAAACCACAGAACACGGAATGAAATCCGAGAAAACAGCTCATCATCTCCTCAACACATGAAAACAGAAACCAATGCAACTTCTTTAAGCGTTTTGAAATTCTATAATCATCTGTGTTTCCCCCCATTCTGAGATATTTCAGAAGTTTGTTCATATTAAACCGTGATTATTTCGAGAGTTTTGTCAGTAATTGATCATCTTCGGTTATGAAATTGTTAATTTAATTACGGCGCTGGTTTCACCTGTTCATCTGGGATTGAAAGATTTCGACTCGACTTGAAATTTCCTTCAAAATAGGCAAATTTCTCCTGATTCAACCATTTTCAGATGAAGCGCTGTGGATTACAGAATATTTCAGTAAACGATATATTTCTGCCTACGGAGGTTGAGAGTCTTCTTCTCTTCTATAATGATCGTTCACTCAACATCATGAAATGAGATTGGCAGTAATTATTCGTCCCAATAATAGGAGGAAAATGACTTTTCTGAATCACAGTTGGAGAAAAATATGTGAAAAAGCCCTTTGCTCCTCTTCTATAAATAGTTTAAATTGATCCGAGTTTCAATGACTGAAAAAGTAGTAATTGTTCGTTCATGAACCAAATTCTCTCTTTGGATTTAGGATTCCTCCGTTCTCGACAATCGCCTTCTACACTATTATATTTCATGAAGTGAGCGGATCTCTCTCTAATCGACTTGAAAGGTCGAGACAAACCCTGCATTATGTGTTGTTCTTTCAGCTCTATTTGGAACATTTGTGCAAAACCAATAATCAAACCATGAAATTACCAAATTATCTTGATGGGTACACATAATGTTCATACGTTTGAAAGTGAAATGAAATCATTGCATGAAATAATTCGAACCAATATGAATTTCAATTAACATTCTTATAGGAAATGGTTTCCAACTCAATTATGAGTCTTTTGTGATTTTAATAACCAAATTATTGATCAAGTTAGCTCATGAACTATTTTGAAATGATTACAAGTCCGGTTTCGCTTCTCAAATGCTATTTTGATAGATAGAGAAAAAAAAATCAATCTATTTTTGATTCACGTTATACCATCAGTTTCTTGATTGAAAGCTTTTTGATGAAACCCAATTGGAACTGCTAGAATATCTATTAACAACTACTAGCCTTTGCTGTTAGTCTTCAGCATCACAATTGATTATATAAGGAAAGAAATCGAATTTTTTACCCATGATAAAATTTTCCTGAAAAATATATTGAAATAATAAATATTCGCCACAATGATTCACGATCCCGTAAAATTTCACAAAAAACCAAGTGACGTATAAGAATAGTGGTACCGGAAGCCATTGGATTTGTTCGTCAGAAGATCTAGAAAGTTTCATGGATTCCGGTTCAATTACACTCAAGCACTGGATACTTCTTCACTTGTTTTCCAGGATGTATCATCCTGACAAAAGCTGTATTATAAGAATTGATGGTAACTTTTTTGTATTGAAGTCAATTATACAATTCGACAAGAGCTGTATGCACATAGCCAGCAGAATACTGCGGCAAGCGCTGCAGACACTGCGAAACAAAACAAGTATATATATATATATATATTCTCAAAACAAACAAAACTCCAGACGCTGTTAAACCCGAACTCAACAACAACACACAACTGACCGCGGAAACCTATCCGAACATATATATATATATATATATATATATATATATATATATATATATATATATATATATATATATATATATATATATATATATATATATATATATAAATATAAATATTCTGATACGTTTGATACTATTGATCATGCATTTTTTCTTGCCTATCTCGATTATGCTAGGCATGTTTAAAAGTAAAAGTGAATTTCCAGTCATTATATTCAGTAAAGGTTACCACGGTACTTGGGTACTTGCAGATCTACTACATGAGACAATTATGCCATTATCATATTCTAATGATAGTTATTACATTCACACGATAAGTGAACTACGAAATGATTACTTTATTGAAAAAACCATCACCTCCGATCATTTCTCAAATTGATACTGTAATGATCATGGGAAACAACGTAATGAAATCAACTCATTCTGCAAAAAATATAGTCTTTTTTACATGCAGATTCACACGAAAAGAAAGCCCTGTAATGTTCAAAGAGCATCGTGTGAATCAAGGGAGAGGAGAAAAGAATTCAGATTCACTCTGAATTTTTGAAGTTTGTAAGCCTCAGGGAAAACCTCTCTCGGCAAAGAGTTCCAAAGTTCAGCTGTTCTATTGAAAAAACATCCCTGAGCAAGAGAGGTTTGACAGGTTTCCAAATTCACAACAAAAGGGTGGGAACTCTATACTCGTCGGGTCATCCGTGTAGAAATTGTCAAGGCGGAAACAATTGATAAAAATTCGAAAGAGCACCGACCCTGAATATATCTATAGAAGAAAGACAAATCTCCGACCCTTCTACGATGCTCCAATGATGTGAGCGAGTCCGTGAGCGAAGAATCACCAACAAGACGGATTGCCTTTCTCTGAATAGAATCGAGACGCCTCAATGAATGTTTTGGTGCCGATCTCCATACATGAGATCTCTTTTCCAAGACAGGTCGTATCTGAGCCTTGTAGATCCTTAGAAGCTGACGAGAAGTGAAGTAGCACGAAATAGGAATCAAAGTTTCTGGGAAGTACCTCTAGCAATCGACCTCACATGGTTTTTCCATGAGAGATTATTACTGATCGTAATTCCTAGCATCGAAACCTATATAGTGATAGTTACTTCTGACATCTGAATACTATATGATGACAGATCGTCTTTCTTTGGGAAGACACATGCCTGGGTTTTCACAGCATTAAATTCCACCAAGTTCATGTTTCCTCATTCTTCTATTTTTACCAAGTCATCATCAATTTTATTGACGAGAATGTTTCATTGAGTTCTGTTAATTGTTCAAACAAATGAAATCGCATATTATGCGATGTTTTTCGATTTTCCAGCAATCTTAACTGTTGTTTCATACTCGATTAACGACACGTGAAATATATTGGTCGTGGTTGTGGCTAGCGTATTTCTATGATACGGATCGAAAAGAACTGGCCGATAAAACCGAATTGAAACGCGAAATCGGTTGCGTGGAGGGCGACTTCCAAACGCTGCTGTCGCCATGTTGTCCACTGTTCGGAAAAGGCAGAACTGCTTTTTCATATAACCCATCCCCTTCCTTGTTCGGGGAACAATTCCAATACGGGAGATTCAGCATTTCACAAACCTAAAAAAAAAAATTTTTATTGCGTTGACAGGTCCTGGACATAGCAGCAGTGTCATTTTATGTTCTTCTATGAATGAAATGACGGATTAAATATATATATGACTTTTGGGAGCCCCATCACTATAGGTTTAGTGTCGTGGCCTCTTAGACTATATGGAGTGAACAAAATCGACATGATCATGTTTATGCACTGCTGCCCTGTTATCTTCCCGGTTATTTTCCACTGTTCTCTGTAGCTTCAATGATGTGTTCCTCCCAATATGCAAAAATGTTTCGTTATTTCTCTTCCCAGAATCTAATTTAGTAGGTCCTCAATCGTTGGTATCTATCAGCATTCTATGTACCTTCCTCTCAAGAGTCAACTGCATCATTTCTTCTTATCAATCAGGTTTCAGACTCCACCACAGCTGTGTTACTGCGCCACACATGGTCACAGATGATGTTTTCACCGCAACGGCATGTAAGATTCTGATTGCTCTCGTGATGTTGGATTATACTTAAGCTCTTGACAGAATCAAGCATCAGTTATTATGGTCAATACTTCATTATATCACCTCCTCTATAGCCGCAGACTCTTCTCTCGAATCATATCTACTGAATAGATCGCGAGGAGTTATGCTGGAAAGTAACTTAGCTAATTTTTTTAATAATGAAAATAGAGTGCCTCAGGGTTCTCCACCGGGTCCATTTCCTTCTATTTTTATCATCTATGAAGTCCCAAACTACATTCGATTCAGTAATTACCATCATCATGATGAAGGATACCCATATGTATAATTTATTTCCAGGAAAAAGTCAAGCTCAAGCCAAGCTTCAACTGAACTGAATCTGGAAGCTATCTCATCTATATCTAATGAGTTTTGCCTTTCTTTGAACCCCTTCAAATTATCTGCAATTATTTTTGGTAGCACAGTTACCCATAGGCGTGCTTCAGATTCCTTCGTCATTAAACTTGAAATAATCCATTTTTCTGAAGTCCCAAGAATGTGGGAGCTGTACTCGATTAATATTTGGCGTTTACTGGCCACAGTAACTAATAAGTGGACGTGCATTATGTGATTTGAAACTGATATACACCAAACGGAAAAGACTTAATAAACGAATCAAAATCTTGCTATGAAAATATCTAGTTCTCTCTCAATCGACTTATGTGGATGTTATATTTGGCCTCGACATTACAAAAAGAAACGCATCTCGGTTACAGCCAGTTCAAATTCCATGCATTAGTTTGATCTGCGGTTTACGCAGACAGGATCATATATCTGCCCCCCTGAAAGAAATTGGTTGGCTGAATGTTGAAAAAATAATTATTTTACACTCTTGTGTACTATTCCACAAAATACTAATGACTCAAAAACCATCGTAACTGTACCATAAAATAACTTTTCGAACTAATGTTCACAACCTTCATATTCGTCATAAGTACAGACTTTCTGGCAATATATCATCTTGATTTCTGCAAATAATTACACCCCTTTAGTGTTCTGCCCATTGAAGGATTTGAATCTAATTCACATGTTTCTTCTACTTGACGTTTCTGGATGTGTTGATTGGAATCGATGGTTATAATTCGCTATTTTTTTTTTCGATATGCAAAATTGTTTTCTCTTCGTATATTTTTCAGGCGGTACGTACTGCTACGTGTTGATATGCTTAGGTTGAGTGGAGGATAAAACTCTGCCTCTTGATAGATAGTTTTTACTATGTTTTGGTATTCGTAATGTGTTGTTTCGGTGAAAATTTATCATCTTTCTTTTGTTATAACCATTTTCAACAGAGTACTTCATTATTTCCTCAGGACGTGAAATTCTTGTTTCTGATGAGAATGACAAGCCATCAACTGAAACATTAAAATGAAATTTCCATAACTGTTGCACCTGTACTGAGAATATACAATGTTTTTTAGTTTTTTATGATATTGAGAGTCTGGCGCGAAAAAATCTGAGCGCCGATCCCGCCCGCCCCCCCCCCCGTGTCCAGAAAAGTAATCTTCGAGCCATATCTGTTTGCATGTTTCGGGATTTTTGAATTTTCAGTGCAGTAAACTATTGAACAGATCAAAAATAACATTTTGTCGTTCGTTGTTTCACAGAAGCTTCAATATATATTTCAATTTCGTTTTTATGAAAGGATCGAAGGTATATTTATGAATGAGAGGAAGGCGTTTTTCGTGTCGACAGTCGTTAATGTTTTTCAGCTTGAGTGGGTTCAGTAGTTGTTCCACTCCTAACAATATATTGAAAATCAATATCACACTCTCAGACATGTGGGAGTCGACTCGTTATAATCAATGCCACTATTTCTCAGAATGTTTACACTAGGTATACGTAATGATTTATAATGTGTCTGATATTCGAAACAAACATTAGGATAAAAATTTCTCCAGGTACACATCGACGGCATATTCAAGAATCTATGATCTTCAGAGAAAAGAGGTTCATTATGAATGAATTCAGTTTCACCTTCGCGTTCACAAACAAGCGATGAAAATATCATTAACGGTCACGAATCATTGTTGACAGTATCCCACTGTAAGTACAATACAATACTTCTGAGAAGCGATTTCTAGCTTTTTCTTCTTCAAGTAAATGCCAGAAGAATATACAAATGTAACATCGAATGGTTATCGAAGACACTAGTATGTGGATGCGTTTTCATTATAATCATGCTTTCGTTGAGATATAATAGAGATGATTGTCGATCAAACCACTACTTTTTTTCACTCGAATGACTTTTCAATATGGAACTATATCTATCAAATCTCGATTACATGCGTGACATCCCACCGACCGCAAATATTCAATTCATCTGCTAAGTCTTCTCGGTTATATGGGTATTGTTCGGATGAATTCATTTAGCTCATTGGTCTGCAAAATAGATTCTCAGGAACATAGTTGCCCCAATCGTTAAGATCTGAAATGAGTTCGAGTTGTTATTGAAAATACTCTAAGAACTTTCAAGCCATATACATACCATCAAACCGTTTTATATAGACGAAACCATGACATCTTCTCAGAGCAGATTGTTTTTAAGACACTATAATCCACAAAAATACAATTAATATGGGATCGAATTGTGTTCAGGAAACAGAAATACTTGGAATATGAGCGTAAATGCAGCCAACAGAGCAGAGATAATCTAAAGGAAAGAAAGAGTCCAATATTAGTATTAAAGTAAGACTGACTAGTCTGAACATTGGTCCTTCGAGCTAAAACGAATCACACCTTGTTTGAAACATGTCTATGCCAAGAAGAAGTGAGAGAGTGACCAAAGGAATTCCTCCGGATAGATATGAAGGTATCGATAACAATTTGAAAGAGCAGACAAATCAAGAATCATGTACCCATAACAAATCCAACTCAAGAATCGGATCCAAAATGGCAAACTCATCGGGTTCCAGAAAAAAGCTGTTGGAAATAGAATTGGAACAAATAAGAAAGCTGGCAGAAATAGGAAGAAGGAATGCTGAAATAGATGCTGAAATGGTAAAAAAAAGAAGCCCAATTACAACGTGAATTAATTTACGAAAGTTCTTCGAAAAAGTCTACAATCTCTGGTGCTGAAAATATCTTCGACTTGAGAGAAATGACTATACAGGAAAAAGTGGATAACTGAAAAACCGAAGAAATGGAAAATGTACCGCCAATAACCAACAATTTCCTGACAATGACCACTGAAAATCTAAATAAGATCTGTGATACTTTGAAAGCTAACTCGGATAAGGTGAAATATGCTTACAGAACGGAAAGTTTCGAGTACAAATTACCAATTTTTGACGGAAATCCAGATGACTGGCCCATATTTCAAACTCAATTTGAACGCTCAACCAAGATTTTCGATATTTGTGAAGAGGAAAATATAATACGCCTTCAAAAGTGCTTGAAAGGGAGAGCCAGGGATGCGGTACAACCACTTCTTGTTGCACCAGAAAACGTTAAAAAAATCCTAGAAACTCTGAAAATTACATTTGGAAGACCTGACTTCATAATTTCGAATTTAATAGACAAAGTCCGGCGAGCCAATCCTCCGAAAGAAGGAAGATTCGAGACATATTTACCTTATTCTAATGTTATTGAAAATCTAGTGACTACTATGGAAATCTTCAATAATACTGGACATATGACAAACCCGTCGATATTGAATGAAATTGTAAGTAAATTGCCACCTTCTTTGCGTCTGAAATGGGCCGAAGAATCTTCGCTTGCAGAAAACGTCACCCTGAAAACATTTTCTATATGGATGAGAAAAATTGCCTTAGCTGCCGCAAGCTGCGCAGATTTCAATAGTTTCAACTTTCCTGAGAAAGAAGTAAATGAAAACGATAAATTTCAAACCAGAAGAAATGTTGATATTTCCTCCACCAAAAAATTCGAAAAATGTCCATACTGTCAACGGAATCATCGTTTGATAGATTGTCAAAATTTCAAGAGAATCGATTCCAGTGAGAAGTGGAAACTAGTGACTTCAAAGAAACTATGTTTCTACTGTTTGAAGCCAGCACATAATATTTACTCATGTAGAGTCAAGCAGAAGTGTGGAATAGATAATTGTCAAAAGTTTTACAATAAAATTTTACACAACTTTGATTCGAAAAAACAAGACGAAGAACAAATAACAAATCGTCGAAATATCGATCCCAAACAGGAAGATCATGTAGAGCGAATCAATTTGTTTCAAGAAGAAAATCCTACTATATTACTTCGAATAATTCCTGTTAAACTGAAGATCATGTAGAGCGAATCAATTTGTTTCAAGAAGAAGCCCTACTATATTACTTCGAATAATTCCTGTTAAACTGAGAGTAAAATTGAAGGAAATTCCAACAGTCGCTCTATTGGATGAAGCTGCCACTACATCAATGATTGATAGCAAAATCGCTCGAGAAATAGGACTTGATGGACCTGTGGATCCTCTTTGTTACCAGTGGCTCAATAATGTCACAAAAAATGAAGAGAATTCACGAAGAGTGTCGCTAGAGATAGCAGGAGTGGATGAAAATTCCAAAATATTTAAAATGAAAAATGTCAGAACTGTAAGTGGACTGTCTCTACCCAGGCAAACTTCAGATGTGGAAAAATGAGCCAAACTTATCCATACATCAAAGAAACAGTAAGAGTGTATAAAGTCGACTTGATTTTTCCATCGATTTTTAGTTTCTCAAATCTGATACCTCCTGAGTGAAACTAATGCTCTGGGAATATTTGATCAAGATTTCTTCTGCTTCATTCAACTCTGACGCTTCTAAATTCATGGAAGTTTTTCCTTCCTTCTTTCAATTTGCCATAAATCGTAACATCCAAGCAGTGGCTCTCAGCAATTTCGTGTATTTCGAAAACCTCTCACTATTTGGCAGATAATGTTCTTCAACTGTTATTACCAGAATATTTTGTTATTTTTCTTTCCAATTCAATTTCTTCTACATTTTCTCCGATTTCCTTTGGACAGTCGTCTTCAGGTAATTTGAGGAATTTAGGTCCTGTTAACCATTCATTTTTGTTTACTGTATTCAGTTCTAAATATACCCAATCATATCATCATATACCATATCAAAGTAAGACTGACTAGTCTGAACAATTAGTATCCACAAAAATGGTTTTTGATCTGGCACATGATCTCTTGGACTGTGACAGAGTCTGTATCACCGATTGTTATTATACCTGCCTGCAACTAGCTTATATATTATTATTATGGGATAGTCAAGCACATAGTTCCTTTGTAAATCAAGTGGTAATCGATAAGAAAATTCCACTGATGTCACGCAAAGGAATCAAAGGAATGGAAAATTTTTGCCAGAAAAAAATAAGGAGGAATATGTGTGCTCAAATGGCGGGATGAAAGAGATGTGTTGATTTTGTCGTACTGACGAATCTGTAAAAATCCACAGTCGTAGAACCATCATCCTAAAACCGAAAGCAGTCTTCGATTATAATAACTCTGTAAGTTTATTTGATTCATTAGATAAATTGTCGAGTTACAACACAGCTCTTCGAAATACATACGATGGTACAAAAAGTAGCCATAGAGCTACTTCTGGGTACAATATCTACAAACAGCAAGTTCATTCACAAACGATTCGAAGGAAGAAACAATTCTATGAATTATTTTCTTCATTCTACCTTATAGGAATCAGACAATGTCTAAAAATTCTGATGTTATATTAACTGATTCGATAATCTTTTGGTAAAAAACAATCAACAAACAGGTAATCTCACTCTCCCTTTGCGAGGGGCGTCATGTTCAAATTCTTCCTAATATATATTTCTTTTGATGTCGCTTCTACGCAACATTAACATCAGCCGAATATCCGTGATTATTTTCTAGTAGTCAATAGAACGATGTGTTCTATTCAAGTGCATTCAGAGCCATCTGAAATTGCAATTCGAAGCCTGATTCATCTCAGAAATCATACAGGCTATTTTACCAATTTTTTCACAAGTATAAGTTGAAGGATTCGTAGACAGCTTAGGGCTGGTATCACAGCCAAAGAATGTGACCTCATATCAACAGCAAACGTAAAGAATCACAGTCTCATTGGGTTACCCACTGTTTAACCGTAACCTAGTATAATACCTTCTCTCGATTTGATAGGATTACAACTATATCATGTCATTCTGACATTGCTGAAATATCGGTGAACTGACAATATTACACACACACACACCACACTCTCAATCGATATACTCACAATATGTGTAGTGTAGAGGTTAGCATATTCGCCTTCCAAGCAGAAGACCGCACGTTAAAAGGTAAGGCCTCGTTGATCCATTCCTTGCACAATTTTTGACATCTGAGGGTTGACGTTCGTCAGCTGGTTAACGGAAACGAACAATTTCAGAAAAAAAAATTTTTTAGAACAACAATCCTGCAAATATCACACATCAATGAATATGTTGAAATATTTCTACAAGCCTTCAGAGTTGTGAGGGTGTCGGTTACCAAAGTTGCTGAAATCTGCTAAGAAGGTGATGTTTTTCAATCAGAAGTATCACACGGAATATTACCACCTCCCTATTTCTTTCCATTATAGCAAATAACTCTAGAGAATTTCTTTCTATCCTGAAACTTCCTAAACCGTGAAGGAACAAAGTAACGCCGTCATCAAAATCAACTACTGAAGAACTAATAAAACGTTCGTAACGTATACAGCACATCGTTAAATTTGCATGGACGTGCTCCAATTCCCAAGCAAATTGCAAGCTTAATGGGGTAAGTCCACTTCAAGATTGGTCCTACAGAAATTTACACCTTACTTGGAATTGTGACGGCTGTTATCCTGAAAACGACGTCAATTGTGAGCCAGTCATATTGTCCGTGAGGAAAATAATAAGACAATGAGAGATAGAAGGATTCGTTTCGATGTTGCTGCTGATGAGACTGTCTGTTTACGGGAGATGTTAACAGAGGCGTAACTCTAGAATTACAAACTGAGTAATGGTTTGAATTTCTATTAGGTATGCCATTAAAAGTAAATAATGAGAGAGGTATTGTTCAAAATTAAGAGAAATATGATATTTCACAGTGAATTACTCAGAGAGAAATCAGTTGCAAAGAAAATTCCAAATAATCAGAATATAGTTATTTATATGTCTGGAATAAAGAACTGTCTATTGAATTGGCACCTGCAAATTCATAGCCGAGGCTAGCAAAGAGTTGGGAGGCTCTTCGTCGAGTTGTATATTATATTTTTCGTCGACCGAAAAAAGGTATCTTTGTGAAAGTTAGCACGCACTTTTTTGCTGGCTTCAATTAACCATCACACTTCGAAATGTACACACAATCACAATTTCAATCAATTGGAACATAATTAATTTGGATTTGTAATTTGACAACTCTTTATTCTAATTGAAATTCGACATTGACTCAAACTCGAAAATGAATATTGAACGTACAGTGCAGTTTTTGATATTGATGCCTGTTCTTGACAACAGCAAATTCCAGTTTCTGTCATAGGTGAGAATGTTTTTATTGTTATATTGTTATTGAAATATCCGAATCCCTGATCTTGCACCATGCCGTATCCATAGTGACAACGGACGAAAATAATTTGAGGTGAAATTATTTGCCTCTATAAATAGTCATTTTTTTATTCGGAATTAGTACTAAAGATGTCATCTTTTGTAAAGACCGACGAAAAAAGAAATTAAATATAATGTCATCTCCAATCAATATAACATTTCATAATTGGAAAAAGAAAGGGTGATCGGGGCAATAATTCGTTCCAACAATTAGTGAGCTGAAATTGATTCTCAACATTTCCATTTTCCAGGCTCAAATTCTCTCCTGAAATGACTTTCATCGCTTGAAACCTTATTTTGATATTTTATTGCCTTGCTTGACATTCACTACAGCGCAAATATCATGGGGACCAAACTGAAAATTCTCATATATATATATATATATATATATATATATATATATATATATATATATGTATGTATAAATTGATGTTTTCACGGATCTTCGATATGCAAGATAAATTTTCTGGGTTTTTATCCGTTAGGTATCTTCTCATTTGTTCGACGTTTCGAATTCCATTTTGAATTCATTCTCAAGAACTGTCCTGGTCAATCACTCCCCTTACGAAGTAACCAAGCAAGAGTAAGCAAAGACTTCAATTGTCTGTTCTCCATAGAAACTGGTATTTATCATGATTCTCTCCAGTTATTATCCGACCAGGTAGGTCCGATATTATTGATGATTATATCGTCAGCCGCTCTCTAAGGTTGTATCCCGCCCATCGAGGTATTATGTAGAAATTGATGTTTTCACGGATCTTCGATATGCAAGATGAATTTTCTGGGTTTTTATCCGTTAGGTATCTTCTCATTTGTTCGACGTTTCGAATTTCATTTTGAATTCATTCTCAAGAACTGTGAGACGAATATCTTTCCATACCGTCCTGGTCAATCACTCCCCTTACGAAGTAACCAAGCAAGAGTAAGCAAAGACTTCAATTGTCTGTTCTCCATGGAAACTGGTATTTATTATGTCGGATAATAACTGGAGAGAATCATCTTGCATATCGAAGATCCGTGAAAACATCAATTTCTACATAATACCTGGATGGGCGGGATACAACCTTAGAGAGCGGCTGACGATATAATCATCAATAATATCGGACCTACCTGGTCGGATAATAACTGGAGAGAATCATAATAAATACCAGTTTCCATGGAGAACAGACAATTGAAGTCTTTGCTTACTCTTGCTTGGTTACTTCGTAAGGGGAGTGATTGACCAGGACGGTATGGAAAGATATTCGTCTCACAGTTCTTGAGAATGAATTCAAAATGGAATTCGAAACGTCGAACAAATGAGAAGATACCTAACGGATAAAAACCCAGAAAATTCATCTTGCATATCGAAGATCCGTGAAAACATCAATTTCTACATAATACCTGGATGGGCGGGATACAACCTTAGAGAGCGGCTGACGATATAATCATCAATAATATCGGACCTACCTGGTCGGATAATAACTGGAGAGAATCATAATAAATACCAGTTTCCATGGAGAACAGACAATTGAAGTCTTTGCTTACTCTTGCTTGGTTACTTCGTAAGGGGAGTGATTGACCAGGACGGTATGGAAAGATATCCGTCTCACAGTTCTTGAGAAGATACCTAACGGATAAAAACCCAGAAAATTCATCTTGCATATCGAAGATCCGTGAAAACATCAATTTCTACATAATACCTGGATGGGCGGGATACAACCATAGAGAGCGGCTGACGATATAATCATCAATAATATCGGACCTACCTGGTCGGATAATAACTGGAGAGAATCATAATAAATACCAGTTTTCATGGAGAACAGACAATTGAAGTCTTTGCTTACTCTTTGTTCTGAAATTGTTCTGAAAGAATCACAGTCTCATTGGGTTACCCACTGTTTAACCGTAACCTAGTATAATACCTTCTCTCGATTTGATAGGATTACAACTATATCATGTCATTCTGACATTGCTGAAATATCGGTGAACTGACAATATTACACACACACACACCACACTCTCAATCGATATACTCACAATATGTGTAGTGTAGAGGTTAGCATATTCGCCTTCCAAGCAGAAGACCGCACGTTAAAAGGTAAGGCCTCGTTGATCCATTCCTTGCACAATTTTTGACATCTGAGGGTTGACGTTCGTCAGCTGGTTAACGGAAACGAACAATTTCAGAAAAAAAAATTTTTTAGAACAACAATCCTGCAAATATCACACATCAATGAATATGTTGAAATATTTCTACAAGCCTTCAGAGTTGTGAGGGTGTCGGTTACCAAAGTTGCTGAAATCTGCTAAGAAGGTGATGTTTTTCAATCAGAAGTATCACACGGAATATTACCACCTCCCTATTTCTTTCCATTATAGCAAATAACTCTAGAGAATTTCTTTCTATCCTGAAACTTCCTAAACCGTGAAGGAACAAAGTAACGCCGTCATCAAAATCAACTACTGAAGAACTAATAAAACGTTCGTAACGTATACAGCACATCGTTAAATTTGCATGGACGTGCTCCAATTCCCAAGCAAATTGCAAGCTTAATGGGGTAAGTCCACTTCAAGATTGGTCCTACAGAAATTTACACCTTACTTGGAATTGTGACGGCTGTTATCCTGAAAACGACGTCAATTGTGAGCCAGTCATATTGTCCGTGAGGAAAATAATAAGACAATGAGAGATAGAAGGATTCGTTTCGATGTTGCTGCTGATGAGACTGTCTGTTTACGGGAGATGTTAACAGAGGCGTAACTCTAGAATTACAAACTGAGTAATGGTTTGAATTTCTATTAGGTATGCCATTAAAAGTAAATAATGAGAGAGGTATTGTTCAAAATTAAGAGAAATATGATATTTCACAGTGAATTACTCAGAGAGAAATCAGTTGCAAAGAAAATTCCAAATAATCAGAATATAGTTATTTATATGTCTGGAATAAAGAACTGTCTATTGAATTGGCACCTGCAAATTCATAGCCGAGGCTAGCAAAGAGTTGGGAGGCTCTTCGTCGAGTTGTATATTATATTTTTCGTCGACCGAAAAAAGGTATCTTTGTGAAAGTTAGCACGCACTTTTTTGCTGGCTTCAATTAACCATCACACTTCGAAATGTACACACAATCACAATTTCAATCAATTGGAACATAATTAATTTGGATTTGTAATTTGACAACTCTTTATTCTAATTGAAATTCGACATTGACTCAAACTCGAAAATGAATATTGAACGTACAGTGCAGTTTTTGATATTGATGCCTGTTCTTGACAACAGCAAATTCCAGTTTCTGTCATAGGTGAGAATGTTTTTATTGTTATATTGTTATTGAAATATCCGAATCCCTGATCTTGCACCATGCCGTATCCATAGTGACAACGGACGAAAATAATTTGGGGTGAAATTATTTGCCTCTATAAATAGTCATTTTTTTATTCGGAATTAGTACTAAAGATGTCATCTTTTGTAAAGACCGACGAAAAAAGAAATTAAATATAATGTCATCTCCAATCAATATAACATTTCATAATTGGAAAAAGAAAGGGTGATCGGGGCAATAATTCGTTCCAACAATTAGTGAGCTGAAATTGATTCTCAACATTTCCATTTTCCAGGCTCAAATTCTCTCCTGAAATGACTTTCATCGCTTGAAACCTTATTTTGATATTTTATTGCCTTGCTTGACATTCACTACAGCGCAAATATCATGGGGACCAAACTGAAAATTCTCATATATATATATATATATATATATATATATATATATATATATATATATATATATATATATATATATATATATATATATATATATATATGTATGTATAAATTGATGTTTTCACGGATCTTCGATATGCAAGATAAATTTTCTGGGTTTTTATCCGTTAGGTATCTTCTCATTTGTTCGACGTTTCGAATTCCATTTTGAATTCATTCTCAAGAACTGTCCTGGTCAATCACTCCCCTTACGAAGTAACCAAGCAAGAGTAAGCAAAGACTTCAATTGTCTGTTCTCCATAGAAACTGGTATTTATCATGATTCTCTCCAGTTATTATCCGACCAGGTAGGTCCGATATTATTGATGATTATATCGTCAGCCGCTCTCTAAGGTTGTATCCCGCCCATCGAGGTATTATGTAGAAATTGATGTTTTCACGGATCTTCGATATGCAAGATGAATTTTCTGGGTTTTTATCCGTTAGGTATCTTCTCATTTGTTCGACGTTTCGAATTTCATTTTGAATTCATTCTCAAGAACTGTGAGACGAATATCTGTCCATACCGTCCTGGTCAATCACTCCCCTTACGAAGTAACCAAGCAAGAGTAAGCAAAGACTTCAATTGTCTGTTCTCCATGGAAACTGGTATTTATTATGTCGGATAATAACTGGAGAGAATCATCTTGCATATCGAAGATCCGTGAAAACATCAATTTCTACATAATACCTGGATGGGCGGGATACAACCTTAGAGAGCGGCTGACGATATAATCATCAATAATATCGGACCTACCTGGTCGGATAATAACTGGAGAGAATCATAATAAATACCAGTTTCCATGGAGAACAGACAATTGAAGTCTTTGCTTACTCTTGCTTGGTTACTTCGTAAGGGGAGTGATTGACCAGGACGGTATGGAAAGATATTCGTCTCACAGTTCTTGAGAATGAATTCAAAATGGAATTCGAAACGTCGAACAAATGAGAAGATACCTAACGGATAAAAACCCAGAAAATTCATCTTGCATATCGAAGATCCGTGAAAACATCAATTTCTACATAATACCTGGATGGGCGGGATACAACCTTAGAGAGCGGCTGACGATATAATCATCAATAATATCGGACCTACCTGGTCGGATAATAACTGGAGAGAATCATAATAAATACCAGTTTCCATGGAGAACAGACAATTGAAGTCTTTGCTTACTCTTGCTTGGTTACTTCGTAAGGGGAGTGATTGACCAGGACGGTATGGACAGATATTCGTCTCACAGTTCTTGAGAAGATACCTAACGGATAAAAACCCAGAAAATTCATCTTGCATATCGAAGATCCGTGAAAACATCAATTTCTACATAATACCTGGATGGGCGGGATACAACCATAGAGAGCGGCTGACGATATAATCATCAATAATATCGGACCTACCTGGTCGGATAATAACTGGAGAGAATCATAATAAATACCAGTTTTCATGGAGAACAGACAATTGAAGTCTTTGCTTACTCTTGCTTGGTTACTTCGTAAGGGGAGTGATTGACCAGGACGGTATGGAAAGATATTCGTCTCACAGTTCTTGAGAATGAATTCAAAATGGAATTCGAAACGTCGAACAAATCAGAAGATACCTAACGGATAAAAACCCAGAAAATTCATCTTGCATATCGAAGATCCGTGAAAACATCAATTTTTACATAATGCCTTGATGGGCGGGATACAACCTTAGAGAGCGGCTGACGATATAATCATCAATAATATCGGACCTACCTGGTCGGATAATAACTGGAGAGAATCATAATAAATACCAGTTTCCATGGAGAACAGACAATTGAAGTCTTTGCTTACTCTTGCTTGGTTACTTCGTAAGGGGAGTGATTGACCAGGACGGTATGGAAAGATATTCGTCTCACAGTTCTTGAGAATGAATTCAAAATGGAATTCGAAACGTCGAACAAATGAGAAGATACCTAACGGATAAAAACCCAGAAAATTCATCTTGCATATCGAAGATCCGTGAAAACATCAATTTTTACATAATACCTTGATGGGCGGGATACAACCTTAGAGAGCGGCTGACGATATAATCATCAATAATATCGGACCTACCTGGTCGGATAATAACTGGAGAGAATCATAATAAATACCAGTTTCCATGGAGAACAGACAATTGAAGTCTTTGCTTACTCTTGCTTGGTTACTTCGTAAGGGGAGTGATTGACCAGGACGGTATGGAAAGATATTCGTCTCACAGTTCTTGAGAACGAATTCAAAATGGAATTCGAAACGTCGAACAAATGAAAAGAGACCTAACGGATAAAAACCCAGAGAATTCATCTTGCATATATATATATATATATATATATATATATATATATATGACAGAATCTTCACTATGTCAAGATGAATGCTGGGGATTAAGGAGACGAATAGCTTCAAAGTGGGAGTCGAAACGTCGAAAGAAGAAAAAATCCAGACGAGGAGAGCATACATTATGTATATATATAATGTTGTTGAGTGTGGGTTGAACCGCTTCTGGAGTTTTTTTCTCGAAGTTTCGGCTCCGATTTTGGAGACATTTTCTGAATGCCGTTATAACTTCATATATATATATATATATATATATATATATATATATATATATATATATATATATATATATATATGTGTGTGTGTATGTGTGTGATATCACAATCTCCATTATAATCGAACCGCCTCAGAACTAATTTCTGTTGATATGTTTTCTGAGCCACCTTTACAGCTGTGTTTGTTATCGCACTTGCAATATTCCATATAACCAAGGTGTACTTGAGAATTAGGCAAGAAATGAATGTCCAATGGAAGTAGTTTCAGAATTATTTCATTCTCATCGATAATGCGTTGCCTTCAAATTTGAATACCTATTATTTATTATGCGATCTAATGTGTTTTCTTGTATTTTTCATCATCTCAACACGTCAAATCCCCATAACAACAGTTTTTTCGCCACCATCACAGCCGTCATCACAGACGGATATTTTTATCTCCATAGCCGCAGTACAGAGGAAAGTTCAATATTTTTCAATACAGTACGTTTGATTTTCCGCGAATATCTTACTTGAATGTTCCAATCAACTTTTTTCCATCAAGATAATGCCAAAGCATTTACTGGCAAACATGAGGATCTATAATCTTCAATTTGAATCTCTCTAACCAATATTTGTTGCCGGTTGATTTACGTAATTTTCACTCCCGGTTACTTCACCAAATTTTTGATCTGGATTCTTCCAGAACCTTCGCCAAAAATTCGAATCATAATTTATGAGCTGATTATCATCAAATTCTATACACATGTCTCTCCTACGCTCGCTTGTTCTTTCGGAACACTGATTTCCACAATCATCATTTTCCATTCCTGATATATCTCTTCTAGATATGACACAAAAAATTTAAAATATATTTAATTAATTAATATTTTTTGCAAATGAAATGTTCATAGATCTGTGAAGAATGTTTCAGAATTGTTTGTAAGTTTGTGAAATGAAAATTTCTATCGGGGATTTGATTTATTGCTACCAGTGTTGGATAGTTATTCCGTTGACAAACAAGTCTCACAAAAAGTTTGATAGTATTCCCGTTTGTTGTACATTTTCACATACCCAATTCAATTAGTGAAAGATGTTTTGTAGCTCAATCAAAAAATCTGCGTAACTCATGACTTCGAAATCGGTCGGTCTAAGATCGAAACATGGGCTATAAACAATATCACAATGATTGCATATAGATAAAATAATAATTGTGTCGAATAGGATTATTTTGAATTCCTTATTGATGTAATTTCTTTGTGAGAATAGGTTTCTGGGCTGGTCGTATGACTTTCTGACAAGTGATGATTGAGATTTTTTCATTCGGTCTTTACTATTCTCAAAACTCATAGCGGATGATTCGAAAGGATTTGAACATTCCTCACCACTTCATTCATATCGTTGATCAGTGCGTATTCATTGAGTAGTACGTTATCTGCATGATCTGTGTAGCACAGGTTTTATTCATCAGCATATGCTATATGCAAGTATGGTGCATGTAGCCAATACTCTCAAATCCGCTGTGTATATAATGTATAATGATGGTGCGAGAGCTTTGGGGAGATCCATGATTGACAACGAATTCGGAAGATTATCAATAATTCACAACAACTCTCTTGCTGATTTCAGTTATAAATGTGATACATACTCAAATATGTCTCAACTTGAAAGAAAATAGAATAATATTTATATAAGAAGCTGGTGTTTCATCAATAACTCAGTAGTTGTTCATTTCAGCTTTCAAACAGAATTTGAGAGAAGATTTTTCGGACTTTTTACAACAGAGAAGCCTGCGTCTACAAACCTGCGGTGGGATTCTGTGAACTGTCGCTGAAAGAAATCCACTTTTTCATTTTCATTCATTTCATATACTTTCTGCTCAATCCATAGCTTTCTGGATACGAAGTAGAATAATATAGTACAAAGTACTACTGCTGATGTGTGTGAGCAATAAACATCTCTTTGCTACTTCAGAAACATAATGCAGAATGAACATTTCATTCGCATTTTTATACTATGTTAGAACAACACCTTCTCTCTGTTTTTTATGACATTTCATGAGTTCTACTGACTCCGTGATAGCTTATTTTCCTTCACATAAACGTTGTATCTTTATCATTTTCGAAATGAGTCTGCGAAAGTTCTCCAAGGTTATCAAAGTGATTTACGTCTCCGAATCTTATGCCTATGAATCATTGAGGGAAAGTTGTTGTACGAGGTATTCAATTCATGATAAACTTGTATGATTCAGTTGCTTATGAATTAAAATTTTCTGAAGATTGGGAAATTACCAATGAGCAACACAAACCGGTGGAAATATTGCCGGGTTTGTGTCTCTAAGGGCCAGTTGCACATTCTCCAGTGAATAATGGTTCGAGTGAATCGATTTCAGTTACTAAGCATCAGCTGATAGAATCGTCCGTTGCTTGACAACTGAACTCGGTTTACTTGAACCACAGTTCACTGGAGTACGTACAACTGACTTTAAGCGCCAGTCAGTTCACCACTAATGAATCTCTTCAATTTCAGTCAAACAACTTAGCCAAAACTGTCAATATCATTTGGATGACACAATGTTGCCCTAGGAAGCATAATCGACAAGTAGTTATCAAGGGTACAAATGTAAATGTCCATGCCCTGAGGGGAGAAGATCCAACAAAGACGAGGGCCTCTGGCTCGAGGTTTTGTTGGTTATACATGTGATGCATGATGATAGATTATATCAATAGTCAATAATGATAGCTATTATTCTCGAGGAATAATAGTCATTATTGCGAGTAGTATACTCTACTCCATTTGAGACTAATTCATTCATCATAATTAAAATTTGGGATAAAATCAGCATTTCCATCACAACATTGGACTCTATTGAGACTAGCAATAATGAAATGAATGTAAATATTCCTGCCACTTCCAAATCAGTGTGACCCACAATACAAATATAAATACAATATTCATAGTTCTTCATTATATATCGGGTGTAGAAAAATTACCGTATGCAACTTTATTGTAATGGTTATCAATACACTCAAGACATGATCGATACCTAATATACTATCATTTACGATTTACGATAGAAGATCCAGAACTGATTCAAACCCGCGCAGGACATGATGCGTAGAAGCAAAAAATCCCAGACAGTCCAGGACAGTCTCGAACACTTGGTTGAACCAGAACGCTCTTTTTGAGTGACCAGTAGGCCATCTTTCGTATACAGGGAGCTTTTATTTGACAAGTGGGCAGCTTGGAAATAAATGGTTTCAACACAGTAGGTTTGAGTTGTGAAGTTTTGAGTTGGCTGCCATTAAAAAAAATCTTGGGATTTTGGGAGTTCACTCAGTTCACTGTTTGTTCATCATTCGTAATCGCAGTTTGAAACGTTCTTTATTATATTTTCATTATTTTTCTTTAACATTTTTGGTACCATGTCAGGTAAACATTGAGTGAAACAGTGCATGGTCCCGATCTAACTAAAAAATAAATATTTTTCGAAAGAATATCAGTTGTCAGAGTTTCTAATACAAAATGAAAAACATGACGATAGCGATGGAGATAACTTTTTTAGCAGGGAGAGAATTCTAATACTTTTGGATTTGTATAAATCATACAAACCAAAAGTAGGTAGAGGAGCTTACAGCTTAATAAACTATAAACAAACACCTACCCTACCTGCGACTTGAACTTGACTGCGCATGCGCATCGAGAACAGTTTTCATCAGTTCTCGCTCAAGAGCAAAAACAAGTCGTGATAGTTCAGGACGGTCCGAGATCATTTTAAATGCGAAACCAGAACAGAGGATTCATCAATCCGAACTTGTCCTCGACAAACCAGAACGCTCTTTATTAACTGCGCATGATCCTGACGTCCGAGAACCACAATTTTTCAGAACCAGAACAAACCTAATGTAAGTATTATTCTTATGGTTACTGCAGTATAATTCCATATTTTATTTCCTCAGAGTATAATGGCGAGGAATTATTACTAATAAGCTTTATTCCCTCTTGAATATTACCATGGAAACGAACTAACCAAACTCCAAAGTATCAAACAAGTGGGTAGTGATTGTGTATTTGTATCGAGATGAATGAAACTGAAGAATCATTAATTTATGATAAATGAATTAGTCGTATATAAAGTAGAGTATTACCTCTTGAATATTACCATTACGATTAATAGTCGTTATTGCGAGTGGTATACTATACTTTATTTACTACTAATTTATTTATCATAAACATCAAAAAATTATTTTTCAGTTTCGTTCACCTCAATACAAATACACTAACACTACCTAGACGTTTGACAGTGACACTTTTGAGTATTTGGTTATATCGTTTCCATGTTGATATTCAGTTCGAAAAATTTGGTAATAGGACTGGAAGAGAGAATGAGGGCAGAGACTATCAATCCCTCGCCTAAGGGAATAATATATAATATTAAACTGCAGAAACCATGAGTTTAATACTTTAATCATCAGTCTTAAATAAAAACTCTTATTACATACTAATTCCCTATTGCATCTTCAATATGGATATTACAATACAAACAGTCCGTATGGTTCTGACAACGAAAATAGATTCCATCGTTGCCGTATGTGAACTTTCTTCCTGCGCAAACCGTAAAGAGGATTTTATGCAAGAACATTGTTATAGACTATTAGACGGTGACAAAGCAAGTTATTGAAACACAATGATTAACTCATATAACATAAAGAAAACATTCATTGTATTTTTAAAAATTTCATTGAGTTTCAACGTTTGGTTATGTAAACTCTTTCCGATGAATAATGATAAATAAATTTCCTACTAACTTTTGATATTCAGTTTCAATACCCGCCCCTGGTTGTCTCCATTCAACTCGAGAATGATCCAATCGAAATGTTAGAATAGGCGATATCGTATAAAGTTAAAGACTCTACAGGCGATAGACCTTTATAGAGATATCAGCGACTTGGGGCGGTTCTCTATACATTTTGATGCGCGATCTCATAAAAAGCAAATGGTTTATGGGCAATTTGTAACAAGCAGCTCTAATAACTTTCAAGATATCTTTGGAGTGGAAAGATAATACTGATGATGTTGAGAATATCGGATGTCACGGGGTATAATTCCTGAACGTTCAACCCTATAGGCGTGAGTAGTTAGGGCTCCATTGCAGCACGCATAGTAGGTAAATAATGAGTCTTGATGAAATTAAGTAATCGAAAATGCCCGCCAAATTCAAACCTAATTTATTTATTTATTTATTTATTTATTCATATCCAAACAGACACTAGGTCTTATTACATGGATAAATAATATATACATACAGTGATCAAGTAACAATTTCTCATATGATAACAATACAGTTAGGTAATCTATACAAAAACACATATGTAAATGAACTTACTCAAACACTCATATTCAGAATATAATTGAGGCACATACGCCTAAATTTAATTTGTGAGAGGGTCCAATCTAAGTCAATCATACCATTGAAGCTGTTGGCTAATCGAAACATGGTTGCAAGTGGGGCCCTGGTGGTAGTTATCAGCCGAGGTATATTGAACATGGTTAATATTCGAGTTCTATGTGGCGGTACATTAAATCTAATTAACGCTAGGAGTTTAGGAGAATTAATTCTATGATTAATTATTTTATATAAAAAAATCAGCATGGAAAGGGTTAATCTATTTTCCAAAGATAAAATTTTAAATTCATTCCTCAAGTAATTCGTTCGTATGGTGTTATAATCTGCTCTGATGTTATGTTTTTTGAAGTATATGTATCTTAGAAATTTGTTTTGTATTTTCTCAACTTTCTGGAGGAAAGTACGATGTTCTCCCGACCATATTATTGGGGCAAATTCCAATTTGGGTCTGACTAATGTGAGGTAAAGATGTTTGATTGTATTGATATTTTTAAATTGCGCACTTTGTCGAATTTAGTATCCTAACATACGATTCGAGGAGCTAACTACATTTTGGATATGATTTGCAAAAGATAAAACGTTATCGTAAGTAACATCTTTGACCTCAAGGCACCCTTCCAGAATCTCTCCATCTATTCTGTATTCAAATTCAATTGGGTTTTTTTTACGTGATATAGTGAGTATGCAACATTTTTTAATATTGAAGAATAATTTATTTTGGCAACTCCATTTATGAACATTCTCTAAGTCTTCTTGTATTTTAACACAGTTTCTTACATTTTCAACATTTTTGAATATTTTCAAATCGTCTGCAAAGAGCAGACAATCTGAGTATCGTAGTACTGAAGGTAAATCGTTGATGAACATAATGAATAGGAGTGGACCCAAATTGGAACCCTGAGGCACTCCTGAGTTGGCATAGAATTCTCCAGAGGAATTACCATTGTGTCTCACAATCAAAGATCTATCTTCCAGATAATTTTTGAATATTTCAAGTGAATTATTTGTCAACCCAAATCTATGTAACTTTTCTAAGAGAATATCATGATCAACCTTATCGAATGCTTTGCGAAAATCTGTGAATATTGTATCTAATTGGGATTTTGATTCTAGAGTTTCATATGCTCGAATAATGAAAAGAAATGAATTTGAATTAATAGACTTATTAGCTACAAAGCCATGTTGTTGATGAGCTACATAATTTTCGACATAATGATACAATTTGAGGTACACGATCTGCTCGAATAACTTTGATGGTGCACACATAAGAGAGATTCCTCTTTAATTTTAAATAACGGGATAACTATGGCAGTTTTCAACAAAGAAGGAAAAATTTTTGTTGATATAATGAGGTTAAAAATATGCAGCAAAGGTTTCATCAACCATTCATTACAGCCTTTTATAATGTATGGTGGAATTCCATCTATTCCAGCGGCTTTCTTAGGTTTGAGCTTTTTTATTGCTTTCTCGAAATCGGACTTTGTAACGCTATCAATCACGCATGTACTATTACACAGAACTTCATCGCAGTTGAAATTTAAATCATATTTTGCTTTAACTTGTGAATGAACAGATGAAAAAAAGGCCCCGAATGTCTCTGCTGTTTCATTATTTTTTACTTCCTCCCCGTTAAATTTATAAATGTCAATATTCAAATTGCTACATTTTTTCTTGTTGACATAGTTCCAAAACTCATTTGGATTACTCGTTATATTTTTTTCCATTTCATCAATATATTTACTTTTTTCTAATTTGATCAGATTCCCCAATTCTTTTCTCATTTGTGAGTATTTATGTTTAAAACAATCTAAAGATTTGCTCAATCTCCTATACCTATTTTTTTTCTTGATTAGATTAATTATTTCTCTTGTGAACCACGGTGGGTTTTTCATAGTGTGCTTGTAAGTGATAAATTTTGGTACATTTTCATCTATAATATTATTCCATATGTTGTAGAAATTTTGTAAAGCCAGGTTCACACATGTTATTTCTTGGAGGACGCTGTCCCAATTAGCATCCCTAACTTTTCTACTCAACGTTAGAAAGCCGGCTTTTTTATAGTTATATCTGATTTCAGGCGAAGAAATATTTTATTGTACAGATTTTGTTTTCATTTTTATCGATATATTCAACGGTGGATGGTAACTATCCTCTTTAACAAATGGTAAGTTTTCCCTTTCTACTGTACAGTCAAATACATTATTTTCCGAACTAATTACAAGATCAAGTGTTCTGCCATATAAGTTTTTCACGTCATTAAATAGCTTAAAATTATTAAAATCTAAAAGTTACTAATTTTTCATTATTTATATTCAAATTGGAATTGACCCCAGTTACTTCGGGTATATTAAAGTCACCAAATATATAGGTTTTATCTACATCTGAAATTCTCTCTTGAAAAAAACTCAGTGCTGATTCATATATTTCACATGAACTATTGGGAGGTATATATATCGAGCAAAAACAATATTTGATGTCTTTCACTTTTACCTGAATTATTATTGCCTCAAATGTAGTATTATTTTTGAAAATCTTCACAATGTTATATTTTTTGTCGACAGCTAATAATACTCCACCTCCAGTAGTTTTCTTCGTGACTGATAGATTTCTGTCACATCTTATTAAATTGAACTTGTCAATATTTACGATTTCTCCATCCCAGATTCCCTCTTGCAACCACGTCTCAACAGCCACAACAACATCATATGTTCCATCCGAGGAGTTCCTGAAAAATTCATGAGTCTTAGTATTCAACCCCCTACAATTTTGATAGTATACATTCAAATCCTTCACGATTTGTGTTTGAGTATAAGTGTGCCCTGAGATATAATATGTAAATAACTACGGTCTATGGTATCCAATAATGATATTACAATAATATTCAATTATCCTGTACATGTGATATCAATAGCGAAAAAAATTGATACTATGATATTTATATAGACAAAAAGTACCATTAATGAAAGTAGCTCATTTGAGATCATATCAATAAAGAAAATAAATTAAATTATAATTAACTATCATTAGTTCAAATGAAATAGGATGAACCAGCCTTTATTCATATGATATAAAAAAGAACTTGAGAAAATAAACAATTCTACACGAGCTTGGTTCTATACGACCCGTTTTTTTCCTCTTTTTTATTTCACTGGGTTTGGTGCACATCAGCCTGGCTTATCATCCTGACAGTGTTGTCAATATTCCCATAAATCCATCCATTTCTAGAGAATACATATTTTGCGCCGAACTTCGTTTTTGCAGCCATCAGAAGTTTGAGGTTCTTTGCTGTGAGATCCTCATTGATATATATATGCTGGACCCTTTCAATGCCGATCTCGCCTTGATTACTTCATTTCGTTTCAGCAATGATATGAATGTAACCAAAATACTCCTAGGCTCTGGAGCATTTTCATCCCGTTTCCCAATCCTGTACACATTGTCTATCTCCCAGTATGAACATTTGATCTTTAGTGCATCGTTTATCAGTGTCAAAACGTTTGCCAAAAGATTTTCATCCTTATTTTCTTTCACTCCTACCAATCTAATACTCTTCATCTTGGCCTTAGTTTCAAAATTATCGATTCTGTTGTTGAGTGATAATATTTCTGACCTGTTCTCTGTTGTTTGTTTCTCCATTACAGAAAGTTTTATTACAACATCATTGAGTTTAACTTCAACATCACTGAGTTTATTTTCGAGTTTTTCGATATTCTTTGTTATTTTGTCGAGCTGCTTTTCAATTTTTGCTGTTAACTGTGGTGCGAGTTTATTCACTATTGCTTCTAGGACGTTTTCATCTATTACCGTTGATGAACTGTTACTTCGTGTTTTAGCCGCCATTGCTTCAATGTATTTGATTTGATGATGATCTGGCGACACTGTACGGGCTCTTCACGAATATTTTTCTCTCAAATCAAATCAAATTCACCGCTTTTACTTGCAGAAATACAAAGTTCCTTTCGCAGCACGGTTCCTTATCACCGGTTTCCTTGTACTCACTGTTCCAAGAAGATTTTTTAATAATGATACCACTTTAAATCACAGACTATCTCAGAGCTCTCTCGAAACGTGTTCACGCTAGCATAGCCAACACAATTATGATTTGATTATAGAGAGAGAGGAGGGAAGGGTAGTTGTTGGTGAACAATTATGAATAGAGCTAGTTGATAATCGGGCTCAGCTGCAATTGAGTACCTACTCCTCGATGTTTGTTTATCCAAGCTTTCGAAAATACTATTATTTATCCTCATCATCAGAAAAAATATTCGTTAAGGATTCATAATGAGATGAGTTGAAATATACTCATGGACACTTCATACAGAATATATTAAATGGTGGAAATAATATCTGGATTGAATACACCAACCGACCTGGTTTTTCTGGGTATCCCTACAGTAGAAATTCACCTCCGTGAAAATCAGTGTTACGCCCCAGATCCATTCAGTACCCGAGATCAATATATAGGTATATATATATATATATATATATATATATATATATATATATATATACATATATATATATATATATATATATGATGCGTTGTTTTTTCGGGTTTCGAAGTCGAGTTCGGAGATCGAAACTCTAGACATCACCTAGAAGATGGCAAATGAGACTTCGCCGAAACGTTGTGAAAATTATCCTTCAGAGGATCAAAACCACAGAACACGGAATGAAACCCGAAAAAACAACGCATCACTTCGTCCGTGAAAATCTTCTTGCTAATATATATTTATATATATATATATATATATATATATATATATATATATATATATATATATGTCAAGCGGCAGTTACGGGGACAGTTTTTAATAACCATCGCAGTTTGCGGGGACATTTGGTGCTTCTGAGGTCGGTCCTTGCAAGCTTTTTGATCTAGCGTACATTGTGAGGACAGTCCTCATAAGAATTTCATGTAGATCGTATACTATGAGGACAGTCCTCATAAAATGGATCGGTTGTTTTGAGAACATCAGCTGAAAGTTCTTTGATATTTTGTTCCAATGTAATAATGCTGAGAAATCTCTTCCGGAATGAGAAGTTGTATGAATCAGTTTCTGTGGCATGCTCGAAAACCACGGTTTTACGATATCGTTCTGCTTATTTTGTGATTTTTCAGTATCATGAAGCTATTATACAGTGTGTAACAGCGAAAACTCAACAGAGTCATTTTTGAATATAAAAAGTAAGAGTTTTTAAAAAAGCTCGGACACGTCGATTTCTAATTGAAGGCGGGCACCTTTCAGACTAATCAGATATTTTCTAGTACGCACCTCCTCGAAGGGGTGCGTCCGACTACCCTTATTTAGATAAGGAAAGTAGGTCGAGTGGCACCTTGTTTTGAAGGTCTTTCGAATACCTTTACAACTCTGTTAAAAAAAATTGTAAGGATTAGTTTTCGGGATTTTGAAGTTAACATTGCCATGTTGATAATACATTAGACAGTCAGACCACTCGGTAACTTGCCTAAATAAAATAATCTCCGAGCAGTTCTTCTAAAATCTGATTAGTCTGAAAGGTGTCCCCCTTTAATTAATCATCGACGTTTCCGAGCTTTTTTTAAAAATCTTACTTTTCATATTCAACAACGGCTCTGTTAAGTTTTCGTTGTTACACACTGTATAGTAAAACATGTGTAGTGGTTTAGTTGATTGTCTAGTTGAAATCACACAATAAATTCTTTTTCAATCACAAAAAATGATACCGTATGCAACATAAAATTTCATTTCAACTCCAAGAGAGACTAAATTTAGCCATGCATACACTTTATCAGCTATTGATTATTCAAGAGAATTTGCAGCCCTAAAAGAACACAAATAGACTGATAGTATTGTGGAAGAATTGACTGACGTACCTCGAAGTAGTTAAATTATACTGACTTTCACTTTCACTTCACATAATTTAGGGAAAATGAATTAAATGGTTATTAAACAACTTTTGAGCAACACTACATTTTTTTTATATTGAGAGGCATTGCAGAAAAAATAAAAAATGTCTTTTGCTGATTTGAAAATATGTTCCACAATTCAAAAAACTAATGAGAGCAACAAAGGTTCTTTAATTCTTCGACAAGTAATGCTTTCACAGATTCAACATTGCGCAACAAAATTGTCCATATCTCTATTCAATTTGTTATGTGAAAACCTAACTGCGGTTTGTTAGGTGAAAACCTAACTGCGGACTCACTTTTTCAAAAATATAAAGGAAGAATTGAAGAGCATTCAAAAATGTGTGAAACGTGTATTCACTTCAAATCCAAGAAGTTTTTTCGTAAAAAAATCTTGAAAAAAATTACATTTTCACTGGTTTTTTTACCATACGAGGCAAGAAAACTAGTTCCAGTAAAAAAAAACACATAAGTTGTCTATTGACGGAAGACTTCAAGCCCTGAATGAATTCTGTAGGTGTTGCCATGGCTGGGCAATAACCCATTTCAGAAAACCCTTTTTTGCATAATTCCGATATTTATCGATTAATTTTTTACCTTGGAAATTTTTTGAAAATATATTTTTTCCATTCGATGAAGGCTAACTATACACCAAATTTGAATTGATTTGCATGAAAGTTGACAAAATCTTTGTATTTTACGATTTTTCCCTCGGAAAATACACAACAGATTTCAATCCACTTGATGTCATTTGATTTTCTACAACTCACCAATTTTACTTTTTCCTAAAGGACTCTTTGTTTTTTTTCAATCGCAAAAAACCGTTTTTAGGATTCGGTAATTTTTTATGTTATTTTTTTTCAGTATCACTACTTTTATTCGGGTTTGAAGGCCGTCGTTTTTTGGAATTTCTTCCTGACGTTTCGCTGGCTCGAGTGGCTAGCTTCTTCAGAGGTTCATTCATCTTGGAATTCACTCCGATGACTGGAGATTGTTTCTTCGCAAGTTGTATTTATGCCGATTCAGGTAGTTTGCGGTGCTAATTATTCCATTCGGATTCGGGGAATTGTCATTAATATTGATTACCTTGTTTACTTCATGTGGGTTCGGAGAATAATCATCATTATTATCTGAAGAACTACCTGCAGTTATTATCGATTTTCTTAAAATGGGATTCCATTTTCGGTTGAGGTTGACAGCTTCTTCTTTTCTGTTGAAATTATCCATGTGTTTGTGGATTTCTATTGCCTCCCGTACCAGTCGGCTATGGTATCCCTGGTTGGGTGCAATCAGTTTTGCATTTTCAAACAGAATCCTGTGGTTTCCCTCACTAAGTGCATGTTCTGCCACAGCCGACTTGTCAATTTGCCCTAGTCTGCAGTTTCTCTCATGTTCCTTTAGCCTAGTTCCCATGGATCTTTTGGTGGTACCGATGTATACCTTCCCACAGGTGCACGGTATGCGATAAACCCCTGCTGCAGACAGTGGATCTCTTTTGTCTTTAGCCGATCTGAGGCTCTGTTGAATCTTCTTTGTGGGTTTAAATACAGTTTTTATGTTGTATTTACTCAGGAGTTTTCCAATTCTGTCTGTGACCCTCGGGATGTATGGCAAATATGCATGTGCAACTATCTGAACGTCCTCCTTGTTTCGAACAGTGGAATTCTTCAGTTTCATGGCCCTGTTGATCTCGGGTACACTGTATCCATTCGACCTCTAGGTCACTTGAAGATGTTCCAGTTTTTCCCCCAGATGTTCTGGTTCGCATATTCTTCGAGCACGTTCCGTTAGAGTAGAAATGACTCCTCTCTTTTGGCTGGGATGGTGATTCGATAGCGCGTGCAGGTACCTTTCCGTGTGTGTGGGTTTTCGGTACACTTTGTGGGTTAGTCTAGCCCCACATCGTTCGATCAGAACATCCAGGAATGCTATTCGTTGGTCCTGTTCAGTCTCCATGGTGAACTTAATATTGGGGTGTTGAGCGTTCAAGTGGTCGAGAAAGAGTTTTAGAGCGTCCCTACCATGTTTCCAGATGACGAATGTGTCATCCACGTAGCGTAGCCACAAGGTCGGCTTCAATTCGAAGGCGTCGATTGCTTTCTCCTCAAACCGTTCCATGAAGAAGTTGGCTACTACTGGGCTAAGTGGACTTCCCATTGCCACGCCATCCAATTGCTCATAGAAGTTTCCCCTCCATTGAAAGTAACTCCCCGTGAGACAGGCTCGGAAAAGTCATTAGGGAACAAGCAGGCTAACTCCTTCAGGGAGTATTCCAGTGGGACGTTGGTTAACAAGGACACAACTAACTAACCCACAAAGTGTACCGAAAACCCACACACACGGATAGGTACCTGCACGCGCTATCGAATCACCATCCCAGCCAAAAGAGAGGAGTCATTTCTACTCTAACGGAACGTGCTCGAAGAATATGCGAACCAGAACATCTGGGGGAAGAACTGGAACATCTTCAAGTGACCTTGAGGTCGAATGGATACAGTGTACCCGAGATCAACAGGGCCATGAAACTGAAGAATTCCACTGTTCGAAACAAGGAGGACGTTTAGATAGTTGCACATGCATATTTGCCATACATCCCGAGGGTCACAGACAGAATTGGAAAACTCCTGAGTAAATACAACATAAAAAACTGTATTTAAACCCACAAAGAAGATTCAACAGAGCCTCAGATCGGCTAAAGACAAAAGAGATCCACTGTCTGCAGCAGGGGTTTATCGCATACCGTGCACCTGTGGGAAGGTATACATCGGTACCACCAAAAGATCCATGTGAACTAGGCTAAAGGAACATGAGAGAAACTGCAGACTAGGGCAAATTGACAAGTCGGATGTGGCGGAACACGCACTTAGAGAGGGAAACCACAGGATTCTGTTTGAAAATGCAAAACTGATTGCACCCAACCAGGGATACCATAGCCGACTGGTACGGGAGGCAATAGAAATCCACAAACACACGGATAATTTCAACAGAAAAGAAGAAACTGTCAACCTCAACCGAATATGGAATCCCATTTTAAGAAAATCGATAATAACTGCAGGTAGTTCTTCAGATAATAATGATGATTATTCTCCGAACCCACATGAAGTAAACAAGGTAATCAATATTAATGACAATTCCCCGAATCCGAATGGAATAATTAGCACCGCAAACTACCTGAATCGGCATAAATACAACTTGCGAAGAAACAATCTCCAGTCATCGGAGTGAATTCCAAGATGAATGAACCTCTGAAGAAGCTAGCCAGTCGAGCCAGCGAAACGTCAGGAAGAAATTCCAAAAAACGACGGCCTTCAAACCCGAATAAAAGTAGTGATACTGAAAACCTCGGCCGCGAAAGCCTCAACTATTTTATTTTTTTCAGTTTGAAATCTATACAATTGTAGAAGGATAGATTCTCAAATTTACCTATCAAAAAAGTACAATAACTAATATTTATCAAAATACTTATCGTTGACGTTTCGAAAACTAAATTCGCTTTCGTTTTCAAAACTCTTTCACAAATATTCTCCTCTATTTTTAACCCGCCAACGATAATAAATTAATGAATAATAGTTGTTGTATTTTTTTGATACGCGAAGAAAGAATGATTAAACTTGTTCCATCAAAAGGAACTATTTCAAGCAACGCAATAGCTTTTCGGGGTAGATTGAGAATCTTTTCTTCTACACTTGTATAGATTTCAATATTAATTCTTAATTTTGAGATTGTGGTAGGTTAACAACCCAAAAAAACTAAAAGAAATCCATCCTCCACAAAATAATGTCTTTCAAATAGTACTTTTGAGTTTATGTTCTGCATCAGCTAGAGAGATGCAACATTCCTTACGATTCTTTACTCTTCATCACCATATTTGTTTTCGGATAGCATAAAAAAAGTTTGTTCTCGTAGAATTACTGGACTAATCTATAATTTTTTTACTATATGCAAGTAATAACCAATCAACTGTTATACACGACCACTTTATTCAAATGGTACACAACAGAAATATTAGTTCTCAATAATTTGAATGGATCTGCATGGTGTAAAAATCAGCTGTGAATTGTCGAGTAAATGCTTATATCTCATAATAATTAGTGCGCGTTCGGCATGCTTAGCATTTCACAGACGTTGATTATGGTGAGCAATTTGTGAATTTTTGGCGCAAAATGATGGATATAACGGAAGTTATTCAAAAAAAAGTATTAAATAGAGTTATAGCGCACGGTGACGCTACATGTTCCCTCTCATGGTTACGCGGAAACATCGTGGCGGCCATGTGTGAACGCTGTTGTTCCTACCATTACAGTTGTAATAAATCTATTACTAAAAATTGTATTTGTTTCGCTATTACGACTTTTACGAAATATGCAAAAATCTATTACACTTTGCATTTGTCTTGACTGAAGTTTGGTGCCATCTATTGAAAAATGATTGTATACTCTGTACATTTCTTCGCTGTGGTTTCATTGGTTTTCGAATGACATGGAATAACAAACTGAAACATATCATTCAGCAGCCAATACAAACCCAGTGCGCGATAATCGGACGTGTTGATGAAATGAAAATGAAAATAATCAAGATGGGTAGGTAAATATTTTTATAATTTTCAAATATCATATATTATAACTATATTACTCTCCGTCCAGATGTGTAAGGAAATCAAAAAAATCTGAAGAGTGTTGGGCAGAGTTGTCCCTTGGGGATCAAGAGTATCTCAAGTTGAGATATGTATCGTGACGATGACAATTTTTCCGTTTGTTAGAGACTCTTTTTTTATATCCTCAATAATTCCTACTGTCTGCTCTAATATTTTCCGAACACTGGGAGATAAAAAGTAAATGTAAACATTCCCTTGTATAAAAGCTAAGATACGCAAATGTTTTCAATAATTTAGTGGAGTCTTAACATTTTCAATGTCTACACTAAGAACTCATCTTATAAATGAATGTTTTCTGTGGAGGCTGAAACTCAGTTCAATGTTTCACTTGACCAAATTTGGTCAATCAAGACTTGAACTATCGTTCAACGCCATCAATGAAGCCGCGGTAAGGACGCGTTTTTCGACTTTTTCGAATACTCCTGAATGTATGCAACACTTGCTCCGTGTCAACTTCTAGGCAAACTTTATGAGGATATGTGTAAGATACCTTCTATTCGTAATATCAGGTCAGAGTGGGCGGTGCTTCGTTCCCCTTGCAGAAAATTTTAATTCGTTTTGGCAAATAATCATCATTGAACTATTTTGATTATTTAAGTGCATGAAGTTACAGAAAATTGAAATGAGTTTTGAAACTAGGTAGGTAGGTAGGTACGTAAAATTGTATGCCCGATATACATATACCTACCTACTTTCATAAAAAATGAACAGATTCACCAGAATATCTACTGAAAGTGCCATATTCACAGTCGTTCGTCCAGAGAATCGACCAATTGTTAATATTGATAATGTGGGCCTGAGAATAATAGACCGGGCGGCAGTGATATATTTCTGCCTTTGGAAGGGGGAAGTAATTAAGTATGAAACAAATCGTAATTGAAATTTCATTTGACGGTTTTAATTGACAGCATTTGAAGGAGGATAAATGTACTTGTTTCACGTTTTAAACACCATTTTTGGTGTTTTTTTGGGGGTATGATATACAGCCAAAATCGGACAACTAGTTTTTTAAATAACTTGGCCATTTTTAATCGGAAAACCGTAAGGACAAAAGTTATGTTAAATTTTGTTCGCTACATGAATAGGAAATCAAACTCGAAAAAGAAGCCTAAATTAATTGATGCAGTTTTTGAAATTCGGCTCCTTTTTCGAGTTTAATGCCCAAAATATCAATATATGGAGAAAAAAGATGGATATCAAAATTGTTCAGAATTTGATTCTCTACAAGTTTTGTAATTTTCATTTTTGCTGAAAAGTTGCAAATAATCGAGATAAATCAATTTTTTGAGTTGGGCCCCTTCTTAGGAGTTCAATTCGAGAAAAATGATCCCACAAAAAAATTGTGGGGACCAAACTTGTAGTGGATACAATTTCAAATGGCTTTTGTCCTCACGGTTTTTCGTTAAAATCAAAAATGGCCGAGAAAAACAGTTTTTAACGAACAAATAGTACAGGTGGAAAGGGGTACACCTTTGGCAATATTAATGTCCGGCGATAACGTTTTCTTGTTCGGCACACCGTAATTGATAGAAACATATGTGGTATAAAATTTTTTTCAACTTATAAACTAACAAAATCGGCGGTATGTTTCGTTTGATGTGCTCCTGAAATCAGTCAGTTTCAAGTGGTTTTAAGTGAATTCACATAGACTTGTTCCATATCAGTGTGTGCAGAAAGAAAAGGGGATTAATATCTTGGCAAAAGCAAGTACGTGAAACTATCAATAAATCCAGAAAGTATTAGAATAGAAATCTGCAAATGAACACTGTAAAAATAGTTCAACTTCATTCGTTTATCTACACCAAAGAAGTAAGAGAGAAAGGAAATGAGTATAGTCACACTGAAGAATGTTGTCGAATTATTGAAGGAAATAAAACAAGAAATATCGGATCTGAAGAAAGACGTCAACAGCGAGATCAAAATACTGAAACAAGAAAATAAACAACTGGAGGAGAAGGTTCTCTCACTGGAAAATCGACTGCAATATACAGAGAGAAAACTCAAGAAATATAACCTTGTTATATACGGAGTGGATGAAGACAACGATGATTTGAGAGGAGTCTTGAAGATTGTTAACCAGACCATGCGAAAAGTTTGTAATGAAAGTAATTTCAGGGACATTCAAAGAATTGGGAAAAGAAATGAAGGAAAAAAACGACCGTTATTAATTGAAGTTGTCAACTATCAATTGAAATTGTGTATATTACAAAACATCAAACATCACGTAAATGAATTGAAAGAACTTGGCATTTCAATTGCTCAAGACTATACCCAAAGTGATTACAAAAAAAAGAAGGGTATTGATTGAACACCTGAAAATTGCTAGAGAAAGTAACTTAAAAGCTAAAATTGTCGGCAATAAATTGTTCATAAATGAAGAGGAATTCAGTTATGAAGCGTTAGTCCAAAATAAACAGGAGTTGGACATAGAGCAAATGAATCTGGAGGTAGATGACTTAAGCAATTTAAGACCCACAGAACAAGTCATAAACGCCAAAGAAGCTGTCCAGAAGAGTGGAATATCAAACAAAAAAGAGGAGAACACAGATTTCTTCAATAAAATATACACCAGAAATCAGAGGAAACTACACAAATAAAAAAAGACTTCTATAAGTTGTACTTCCTCATTACTCCTACTTCGTTCAGTTCCATTGGGCATTTTTATACGTTCAGAAATTGTTCATTTCTTCATTCATATAAGTACGTTATATAGTTAGGGTCTTTGAATGGTTTAAATATATTTTTCTTTTTATTGTATCCCCATCAAAAAAAATAATAAAAACTCAGGAAAATGGACAGTTATATTAGAGATTATCCGATAAAAACTATAGAAACATATTCAGCTGAACATATGTCTGGTTATATTACACTCACGCAAAAACTACCAGAAAAAATGAATTTTAAGATTTTTCATGCAAATATAAGAAGCGTCTGTAAAAACTTTGATGAGCTAAAGGTGATACTCAGTTAGGTCATTACAGATTCGATATGATCTTACTTTCAGAAACGTGGAAGGTTGGTGATGTGTCGCTTTACAAAATTGACGGTTACGATGTTATTTACAATGAAGGTAAAGTGAATCAAAATGATGGTACAAAGGCTTTTATACGAGGTGACTTGGAATACTCTTATAAAATATGTGAATTCACAAACGAAATTAGGGTACTACAATTTGAAATTGAATTACAAAATAAAAAAATTTTAATCACAGCGATTTATAGATCACCGGCAACAGACATAACAATTTTCAATAACAATTTGAGTGAATATCTCCAAAATTGTCCAAAGAACGTCGACCTTCACATTTCCACGGGAGACATTAATACAAATATTTTAAATACTGAAGATTCTGTACATGATTACTTGAATATTTTAGGAAGCATGGGTTTCATATCAACAATTAACGAATATACGAGGATATGTGGTGAATCAAAAACATGTATTGACCATATATTCATAAAATCAAACCTACCTGATGAGAACATTTTGGCAGCTGTCATACAAACTGCTTTAACAGATCATTTTTCGATAGCCACTCATATCAATTTACAAGAAGAAAAAAATGAAAAAAATTGTTGTGAGGAACACAAAATGGTGCTGGATAAAAACAAACTTATATCGATTCTTTCTAGAGAATCTTGGGAAAATATATTCTCTATAAATATTGATGCCGAACAGGCGACTGAAAATTTTTTGAATACGATGTTAACAATTATATCAAATGCCACCAAAAAAGTTAGAATAAAAAGAAACGAACAAAAACAACAGATTTGGATCACCAAAGGTTTAGTTAACTCGGTAAATGAAAAAAAATTAATTATATAAGAATATGAGACAGAATCCTACAGAAGAAAACATCAAAAAATTTAAAAGCTTCAGGAATAAACTTAACGAATTGCTAAAATATGCTAAAAAAAGTTACTATCAAGATAAAATTAATAAAAATAGAATGCAAACTCAAAATCTTTGGAAATGTATAAAGGAAATTAACGATGGTAAGGAAAAAAGTGACATTGAACAAATCAGGAAAGAAGGTGGGCACATCACAAATGATAAAAAAGATATGGCCAACACCTTCTGCCATTTCTTTACAAATGTGGGAAAACAATTAGCGCAGAAAATTATTGCAAATAGAAAATATTCCTCAAAACATAAACAAAAAGAAAATATTTTGAAAAACTCTTTTTTCCTAGAAGAAACATGTGCTAGTGAAGTGAAAGAAGTGATTAGTAGTCTTAAAAGTAACAAAGCTCCCGGATACGACAATATCAGAGTAGAAACATTGAAAGATATTTCAGAATTCATTTCAGCTTCTTTGGCTTTCGTAATCAATAGGTTGTTCAGAGAAGGTAAATGTCCAACAGTGTTTAAGAAAGCTATCATTAAGCCACTATTCAAAAAAGGAGATAAGTTGGAGGTTACAAATTATAGACCGGTATCACTGATCACAAACCTCGCTAAAATATTTGAAAAACTTTCGAAAAATAGAGTAATGAAATACTTGACTAAATATAGAGTTTTATCAGATAAACAATTCGGGTTTCGGGACAACAGATCTACAAATGATGCCATATCTGAACTTGTTGCAAAAATTAATAAGGCAGTGGATGAAAAAAAACATCACTTAGCATCTTTGTAGATCTATCGAAGGCGTTCGACACTGTTAGCCATGGTCAATTACTCCACTCTCTGGAAAATATTGGTTTCCGAGGGATTGCATATGATATAATGAAGAGCTACCTATCAGATAGAAAACAATGTGTTAAAATAGGGGAAATTCATAGTGAACCTTTCGATATAAAATATGGAGTACCACAAGGAACAGTTCTGGGGCCAATATTATTTATCATCTACTTGAACGATTTATTTGGGCTGGAAACGGAAGGGGAAATAATAACTTTCGCTGACGACACCGCGGTTTTTTATACTGATTTATCGTGGGGTGGCCTGAAAGCTGAGGTAGAGAGAGATTTTCCAAAAATTATGCATTGGTTTGACACAAAATTACTTACAATCAATCTTGATAAAACTTTTTTCATTCCATTCACATCGTATGAAAGACATTTACCAGAATATAATAAGCTTACATTCTTGCATAATACTACCCAAGTTGAAATTTCATGTACCAAAAGTATTAAATACTTAGGAGTGTTTATAGACAGTCACTTGAAATGGGAATCGCATATCAATAATGTCATAAAAAAACTGAGATACCTTCTGTATGAGTTCAAATATTTATTGAATATCTTGAAGGTGGAACAAATGAAAATAATTTACCACTCATTAGCGGAATCACATTTATTATATGGAATCCTAGTCTGGGGAGGGGCAAATAAAACTCTGATACGAAACCTTGAAACTATACAGAAATTTCTGTTGAAAATTACGTACAACAAAACTAGACGATTTTCTTCTGACATGTTATACACCAAGACCAAAGTACTTGATATTCGCCAATTATTCTGTCACAGTCTTCTCATATATCAACACAAAAATAAGAAAGTTTCGAATCGAATATCACTTACACATGATACAAGAAACAAAATAAACTCCCTTAAAATACCAAAATCAGAAAAAACTATTGCACGAAGATATCATACTTACTTAGGACCCAAATTATATAATACATTGGAAACTGAGATGAAAAATATAAATTCCCTAAAAATGTTCAAAAGCCATATAAAAAAATGGTTACTCAGTATACCTCGGGAAAACTTACACCGATTCATCGACACAAAAAATAATGACTACATTACAAAACTATGATGGGAGATGCAGCGAAAAAAAATACGTTTTCCGGAGAAACTGAATTGAAATCAACTTCTAGTATGTAAACCTTCCAAATCCTTCTTTCTTTTATTGTGTTTTCTTACCTTCAGCTATATCTTATGAAGCCTACCAATGATACATCAAATAATCAACATAAATATCAATATTGTTGAGTACTGCTGAATAATAGAAACCGGTTTATGTTCAAATCTGAGATTTTTTTTGAGCCCTTTCTTCACTTGTCAGTACATAAACATTGTTAGTTATGATTACATGAGTAAACGACTGTTATGCATCAGTATTATAGACGACAGATTAGATTTGTATGTATGTTTCATTGGTGTATGTCAGGTCATAAATTTTATCCTTCTCTTTTTCTCCTCTATCTTTTTCCCCATCTTTTTTCTTTTTCCTTTTCTTTTCTCTTACTCGAAACCACAATTCAAAGCAATGCTTTATGTGGCTAACTTTATTTATTTGTAATATTGACATTTGTTACTGTACATTTTTTGGCAAATAAATATTATTATTATTATTATTATTATATTATTATATGAAAATTATTTATAGACTCTTGTTTCGCTATTACATACAAAGAGATCCAATCATTTTGTTCGGGAATTGAATTAATCTGTGCGCCGAATGCGCACTAATGATATTTTTGTAACGATTCGATTTCATCGTCTACAAAGGTCAATAGCCAACCTATTTGTTCGGTATTAACTTTTAACACATCCATTTTATCTAATAAATAATATGAAATCAATGCCGAAAATGGATCTATGATTAATGAATACTATACAACCTTACGACAAAAGTACGCTAGGGTGGTTGGCCCCCGATCCAACCAAAATATTCGGAGATCATATTATCTCGAGTTTTAGTGAATAGATACATGATTCAACAAATTGCCGAACATGCACCAATGATAATTTTTTCATTAATTGATACTTTACAATTGAAAAAATGGCCATCTCGTGAATGGTCCACCCTACACGTTCGGCAATGCCGTCCGTCTAAAATTTTTTTCAATTTTCAATCATTTGCGACATACCCCGAACGCGCACCTATAATTCTTCTTTTTGTTCGGCGAAGTCACTTCCGTGTAGAGGGAGGTTGAATTAAAGGGGTTCGGGGTTCGCACAATGATCAAAACGCACCGATGATCCTCTAAAAATGTGTCACGGGTTCTCGGTCTATACATTTCAGTGCCCTTGGTATGATAGATTTGATGGTGTGTACTCATCACTCAATAATCCCCTCCACCTCTTCTTAGGCGACTTTCATTTACAGAATAAATGAAATTGAAATTTCTTCCCAAAAACTTCCGAATATCATAGTTGATCGGAACCGGGAAATATTTCTTTCGGCGTATTGAATTTTAAAGGAAATTTGACGAATTTAATCGAAATCGGCGAAAGAATTTTTATGTTCAGTATGGTTTCGTCATATTGAATTTTGAAGGAATCACTAGCAAATTCGTAATCGTGATTTTGAACTTTCCCAAATATAGGTAAATTTGTTTTGAAAAAGAGATCTTGATTTTCTTTCCGCCATTTCAAATTCGCCATACACAATAAAGTATATATTATATATAAATGTATGTGAATTGAATGTTTTGCGTTAATGATAATTTAGTGGCCGACTTTTCAGATTTTTTTATTTTCATCTTGGTTTCAATGCCAAGTTAGATATCAATATTTTTTCATTTACTGGTTGATATTTCACTTCGAAATATGTGTGACACATGAACAAGCAAAGCCTTGTCCACTCGTTAAACCAATACATCTGTCCAGTTCGGCTCTGATGTTTATCAAATACATCGATTTTCGCTCAACTCTATATGGAATATCACTCCAACTAACCACAACGGTTTTTGGGACATTGTTTGTTTTTTACTCTCAAGTCTCCCCCTTCGTTTCTGTGTATTAAAAGAAAAATAGGTATGTTTATCTACATATGAATAATGGCGTTTCTGAGGACAAGGGCGTTGATGCCAACTGAAAGTTAGTCCATTTGTGTTGCATCAGATCAGTAGCAAAGGGTATTTCACGAGAGCAACATGTTTTTTTGGTGGAGTTTGAAGACCGCGTGAAATACATTTGTACAGAACGCAGGATAACAAATAAGGAAAAAAAAAATTGCTCCAACCGCGGTTCGAACCAGCAATGCTAATATTCTCATCTCATATACGATAACGCCGTAGACCGCTATACTGCCAGCCGATCTTTAATCAGGTTCAGCTTCAATCACCTTAAAATTAATGAATGACTTTATTGATCATAACTAATGAAATGATGAAGCATCATTCAAGTGTTTCTCAGCTTAATCAACAATGAGGCTAGACTACCTGGCAATGAACACACTAGACGAACGGTTCTAGTTTTACTAATAAAAATAAAAGATATTAAACCTAATCAAACTTCATATAATATTAAGGCTCCTCTGAAATATGCACTTGCTTGAAACACTAAAATCGGGCAACGTTTCAAGTTTAATTCAATTTCATTTGTTGTTTGATATTTTTGTTCACCAATTGATTGTAGCCATTTCAACCAAATTCTAATCGTTTCTGGTTTAAGGAAAACTGATCAAAACAATACATTCATAACTTAAAAAAAAAATATTTGTGTCTCAATCCATTTACTTCGTCTTATAATTCAGAGAACTGTATTCTATAAATAAACACATCAATATTTTTTATGGAAGTGAACGTTTTCTGAAATATCACTGAATTTGAATGAAAATTACACCAACAAAATTCAATAGCAAAAGTTTGTCAAAAATTCAGTCCATCAAAAATATATAGTATCATAACGAAAACAGGTGTTGATCGCCAATATTGTTTTTCTCAGTGTAGTGCGGTTTTATACAAATTCTGATCATTATCTGTGCTTTTTTCTCAGTGTACCATTTAGTACATTTGTCAATGCTGTGAAGTATTTCCGGTCAATATCTTGTACAACCAACATCAAAGGTTCCGACAAAGCATTCGCCTCTTGTTAGTTGGGGTACTCTTTGGTTTACATATGCAGCGACCTTATTCCTATCTCACTGGATAGTAGCAGCGAGACCTATAATAAAGACTCGACTAGGAAAATTCAACTCAATTCAAATAATAATACTTTTGAAGAAATGGTTAAGGCTTTCGCGGCCGAGGTTTTCTTCCTGACGTTTCGCTGGCCCGAGTGGCTAACTTCTTCAGAGGTACATCCGTCCTTGGATTCTACTTCGATGACTGAGGTTTTCGGCTTCGGAGAACGTATTCATATTTATTCAGGTAGTCGAGAGTGCTAATTACTTCAGTCGGACTCGGAGAATAATCATCATTATTAATTATAATGGCAGGTAGTGGGGTCTTTCAATTCAAGATGAGTTAGTCAACTCTGACAACGAATCAAGTGATAGAAAATAAAATGTGATGAAACCCGTTTCGCAAGACTATTCGAATCCGAAGGGGAAAAATATCAGAGAATTGTCGAGACGATAAAAATGTGATTTCACGAGTCTCCATAACCACCTATACTTATATATAAAAATCAAAATTGAAAATCGGAAGAATTTTGCAAAAATCTTTGTATACATCAATTATATATAAAATACATAGACTATGTATGCAATAAAATTCATATGTATTTTCATGTCCCCAAAACTGCCGCTTGACATATATATATATATATATATATATATATATATATATATACATATATATATATATATATATATATATATATATATATATATATATATCTATATATATCTATCTATATATATATATATATATATATATATATATATATATATATATATATATATATATATATATATATATAGGAAGAGAGAGAGAGAGAGGGGGGGAGAGAGAGAGAAGGGTAGTCTCTTGACTGGACTAGTTGAAAAAACCGTCTAAATTTGGAAAATTCTCATGCAATGAAACTTAACCTTGGGGTTGCAGTCATAAATTGAATTTGGCCTGATATAGTGAAACTCTTTATTAAATTGTCGAGCTTTCGAAAATATTTATTTTCTTTTTCAAGACATCTGAAAAACAGTGTTTATTGTTACATAAAGCACTAAAACATGTTAAAATTGAACTTACTAATGTGAGATCAGATATAAATCAGCAGAAAAAAAATCCTTGTCCATCACAAACAGAAAAAACATTTCTTATCAGAAACATTCATAAAAACTAAACTGGAAACCATGTCTCCGAAAATATCACTGGGAAGAAATGGAACCATTCATCCATATTACATTGAAGTGCACGAATTAATACATGTGCATATGATTAACAGAACAATTTGGCAAAAAATTCTTCATTCTGCATTTTTAACAATAGCGACTTGTTGAGTGAACAGAGCACATGGCCCAGTGTGAGCACAGAGCATGGAACTGCAGGGAAAACAGCACACAGCCATCATTTGGTTCTGTTGTTGAATGGCTCCAAAGTGGGAGCCGAAACGTCGAAAGAAGAACAATTCCAGACGCGGTTCATCCGGAAGTTCCAGACAGCATATATGTAAATATATGAAGATTCTTACGGACAAAGTATGATGAGTTGTTTTCTCGGGTCTCATTCCGTGTTCTGTGGTTTTGATTCTCTGAAGGATAATTATCACGACGTTTCGGCAAAGTCTCATATGCCATCTTCTAGATGATGTCCAGAGTTCCAACCTCCGAACTCGACTAATTATTTCGAGTTCTGCTTCGCAATATATGGGGGTGTTCATTGATGGGGCCCAGATCAAAGATACCATCAATGAACACCCCTATATATTGAGAAGCAGAAATCGAATTACTCAGTCGAGTTCGGAGGTCGAAACTCTAGACATCACCTAGAAGTGTAGTTCACATCTACTTTATTGGCATTCATTACCATTCTTGTTAAAAGGCTGTGGTATACAAAGGTTCGGTAATGATGTGTGATATGAAAGGTGTCAATCGACCTAGTGCCAGAGGTATTAATTTTAGACTCATTATGGGACAGGAGCTCTGAGGAAAAAACTTCACCAGCTAGAGACTTCAACAAAACGCATAAATTTCAATTATTCTGTTCTCGAGTGTTCGAAGATGAAGAGCTGGATAATCATAACTGCCCAAATGGATTCCTAATTGGTATGCGGAGGATCTCAATATTTGTGTTGAACCGTTTTCTGCATATTAATATAAGTCTGATAGTAAGGGTTCCATAACACAGACGCATATTCCACGTTTGAACGGACAAATGCCCAGTAAAGTTCTTCAAAGGCGTTGACTGAGAGGTCTCTGAATACTCTCTTGATGTAACCGACCATCTTGCGTGCTTTCAGGGAGATCCTTATTATGTGTTGAGAAAACGATAGTTTATCATCCAATAATACCCCAAGGTCTTTAATTTGGGATAACTGTTCGAGGTCTAGTGAGTTGATGGAGTATGAAAACACTATCTATCTATGATGATGTATGATTTCTATTACAGAGTAGCATTTATTAAGGTTCAGATCCATTTCATTGGAATTGCAGTAATGTACAAGGTTATTGAGAATTTTTGATTCTTCAGGAATCAGTAGAAATTGAGAATACTCTTTACTTAGCGCAATGTCATTGACAAATAAGTTGAATAGTAGGGGGCTACAGTGACTTCCCCCCTTAGGGACCCCAATACTATCTGAAATATAATTATCGATTTCAACCCATTGATGCCTGCCAGTTATGAAGCTATGGAGCCAGTCCAGTAGATCACCAGTGACGCCAGCTGTAGTTAATAGTTCATGATTTACTGTATCAAATGCTTTTGAGAGGTCTGTGTAAATAGAGTGAAACTGACACCTTTTCTCGAAAGCATGTTATATTATGAAGAGATAGTAAGCTGGTAGAAGAAGTTCTTCCCTTGCTAAATCCATGCTGCTCCATGCAGGTAATAATGGTCGGTCTTGTTCAATCAAAGGGCCACTTTCGGAACTTTTTTTTTTTGTTGATGAAGGCCTTCTAGACATTTGATATTTTTTTGGAGTCTTTTCTCATGTTGGTTTCTCTGTTCTTTTTTATCTCGATGACTTCCCTAATTAGGCGTTTTTTGAAATGGTTCAACTGCTTTGCTGCCTCGAAATCAATTTTGTGACCCGTCTGGTGGTGGTGTCGAAAGAGAGTGAGGAAAGTTTGTTTTGTCCTTATGCTATTTTTGTGTTCCTGCACTCTAGCTGACATTCTTCCATTCATCTGGCCTTTATTGCTTATCACAGTCCCCATATATGATGCGGTTTTCGAGAGTGAGTAAAACGAAATGATCCTTTGAGGTGAAAACGGTTCGTATATTTTGTTTTCTCATCAGTCTTTCGATCCTGTCACTGACTCCTTTGATGAAAGGTACTGTCCGAACTCGACTATTAAATGCTTTCGAGTCGAGTTCGGAGGTCGAAACTCAATCATCACCTAGAAGATGGCAAATGAGTCTTTGTCGAAACGTTGTGACAATTATCCTTCAGAGGATCAGAACGACAGAACACGGAATGAAACCCGAAAACACAATTCATCATATATATATATATATATATATATATATATATATATATATATATATATATATATATATATATATATATATATATATATATATATATATAGATATATATAAAACAGGACATAAAAACGATATTTACAGCCAGCAACAAAATCTCCACATTCCTCCGCTCCCCCAAGGACAAAATTGTCAACGAATCACAGGGTATATATGAAATACCATGTTCTGATTGCCATAGAACATATGTAGGCCAAACCAACAGACGTGTGACAAGTAGAGTATACGAACATCAACTTGCTGTCCGAAAATCAGACCCATCTTCAGCTCTGTCCAAACATCATCAAGAGACAGGACACAATATAGACTTTGCGAACACTAAGACCATCGCCACAGCAAAAACACTACAAGCTCGTATAATTCGCGAGGCCATCGAAATCGAGAAGCGACCTTCCTGCTTAAATAAACGTGACGACGGCCAGAGACTTCCAACTGCATGGAAACCCCTAATTTCCAGATGCCCAGTCCCCACCAAGACATCCGACGGTCCTTTAGTAGCACCCGCTGCTATAAATCCTACCCAACATCCCTCGATACCTCAGTTCGATCTAAGGAGTAGGCAGATTGAGACCTTAGAAAGAACTCGTGACGAGACCTGGGGAGTAGGCAGATTGAGGCCCCGGCGTCAAGTCACAAACCCTTGCCCCCTGTGACAACACCTGAGGAGTAGGCAGATTGAGACCTCAGCGTGAAGTCACATTCACCTCTTGAAAATGGCTCCAAAATCGGAGCCGAAACGTCGAGAACAAAACTCCAGACGCGGTTCAACCCGAACTCAACAACAACACACCTATCCGAACACATATATATATATATATATATATATATATATATATATATATATATTTATATATATATATATTTATATTTATATATATATATATATATATATATATATATATATATATATATATATATATGTGAAATTGTTATTCTGGGAGTTCAACATGTAGATGTTGCCAAGGGGAAAACGATTGATAACGATTCGAGCATCGACCGTGAAAGAGACAAGTTTCCGACCCTTCTACGATGTTTAAATGAAGTGAGCGAGTCTGTGAGCGGAGAATCGCCAACAAGGCGAATTGCCTTTCCCTGAATAGAATCGAGAAGCCTCAATGACTATTTTGGTACCAAACTCCAAACATGAAAACTGTATTCCATGACAGGTCGTATCTGAGCCTTGTAGATCATTAGAAGCTGACGAGAAGTGAAGTATTTCTTCACGCGAAATAGAAATCCAAGTTTCTGGAAAGAACTTGGTATCATTGATCGTAATTCCTAGCATTGAGATACTTGATTTTGTAGGAACAGTTACTCCTGACATCTGAATATTTGATGATGATAGATCGGCTTTTTTTGAGAAGAGACATGCCTGGGTTTTCGTAGCATTGAATTCCACCAAGTTAATGTCAGCCCATTCTATTCTTATTGCCAAGTCGTAGTTAATTTTATTGACGTGAATGTTTCTTAGAATTTTTGTTTTTCGAGATGGTATGGGGACTCTGGAAAAGAAACTGGTATGAAGAGTACTGTCGTCCGCAAAACTATGTATTCAACAAGATGTTTTCTCGAGCAAATCATTGATATAAAGCAAAAACAAAGTGGGCGCCAGAACTGAACCCTATGGAACACCTGCATTAATTGGTAGAATATCATATGATACTCCATCAACAAACACATACAGAGACCTATTAGACAAGAAATTCTTCAACAAAGCACACAACTGAGGAGGCAAACCATAAGACGGCAGTTTAGAAAGGAGACCCCGATGCCAAACTCGATCGAACGCTTTCGCAATATCGAGTGCAACAGCTATCGTTTCTCTGAATTTCTCGATTGATTGCTGCCAAATATGAGAAACATAAGCCAAGAAGTCACTGGTTGATCTTCGATGGCGAAATCCGTATTGTCGATCATTTTTTATTCCTTATTTTTCTAGATATTTGATAAGCTTCATATTGATTGCTTTTTCCATGACTTTGGAAATGATAGAAAGCAATGCAATTGGTCTATAATTACAAGGTGAAGTTTTCTTCCCCTTTCAAGGAACCGGCTGAACTATTGCCAGATCTTGGGAAAATCCCCAAGTTATATGAAAAGTTGAATAATTCGCAAAGTACTGGTGTCAATTTGGGGGCACATACTTTCAGAACAATTGCTGGGATTCCATCAGATCCGCAAGCCTTATTTGTCTTCAGGTCCATTGAAATATTTCTTATAGTTTGTTGATGAAAAATTATCTCAGGCATATGACTGTCAACAGGCATGATATTCATTCATCAGCATTATTCTGTAGCTCCCTGATGATGACAACAACCGATTGTCAAAATATTGGAAATATATTGTTATAAGAGTACACTGTCGCTTTTGCTGCTATCCCGAATATAATTCCCAAGTTTTGTTCTCAACTCGGGTTTCATTCCGTGTTCTCTGGTTTTGATCCTCTGAAGGATAATTATCACGACGTTTCGGCAAAGTCTCATTTTTCGACCTCCGAACTCGACTAATAAATTCGAATCCTGCTCCTCAATATATAAGGGTATTCATTGATGGTATCTCTGATCCGAGCCTCCAAACTCGACTGGTCGAAATTTCTTCAGACATCGCCTAGAAGATGGCAAATGAGACTTCACCGAAACATTGTGACAATTAACCTTCAGAGGATCAAAGGCTGTTACAGTGAAGTGAAGGTGAAGGTTTTCACGGATTCTTGAGTTTGCGAAGTCAACATCTCAGTATATCATATATACTAAACGTGAATCTTATCAAATATAATTTCATCACTCAATAAAAACAATTGGGTAGAGTCTCCGTACGATTTGATCATCACCTCGGGAAAGTCATCCAAGCTCATTGTTGATGTCCTCTTTTTATCTGAATATCATTATTATATTACTTCGTTTGCAAGTATGGATAAACAACGAAGAATATGATGAAATTCGAACTACGAAGCGACTGGTTTTTACCAATATTTTTGTCCGTTTGGCGACAGTTCGAGAGCAGTTTCCTCTGACATGTTAGCTTGTATTGCCATCTAGAGCGGAAGAAAAGCGGAAAATATGAGGGTGACAGGGACTGAAACCGATTCGATATTGACATGTTTATTGGAATTTTATATTAATGTACGCCAAAAGCGGCCCTCTCGAGATGATGCTATTTTTCTGATCCATTTTTCCATTCCTTCCTTTATTTCGCACTCATGTTGAAGTTTCATGACGTGGGATGAGAGAAATACATGAGATGGATGTTTCGGGATGAATTCGGTGGATTGAAGGGAATATAATTCGCGGAAGCACTTTCTGGCTCCATACGAAAAGTGCTGTCGTTAATTGAATTAACTCCCATGAGAAATTTATTTGATTTTGTCTCCATCAGTCATATGGAGGAAAGCATAATGAATCAGAAATACTATATTCTCTGTCACGATTGAAGCGAATCGATAGTTGTGTTACACTCAAACATATATCATTTGATATTTCCATATGGAGTTCGTTACTTAAACATGTTCTTCGATGTTCATTTACTTTGAATGTTTCAAGTATGTAAGTGAGCTCTAGGAAAAACCTCCTCTCGGCAAGGAGTTCCAAAGCTCAGCTGTTCTATTGAAAGAAGATCCCTGGGCAAGAGAGGTTCAATAGGTCTCCAAGCTCACAAGAAAGGGATAAGCATTCTGTACTTGTCGTGTCATCCGAACGATATTCCAAGACGTCGGATGTGAGCTTTTAAGATCACAAAAAGCTGGCTATTAATGAAGTACTTCTTCGCATGAAACAGGAATCCGAACTTCTGGAGAGCACCTTAAGCGATCGATCCTACATATTTTTTCCATGAGATATTATAACTGATTGTTATTGCTATCATCGAAATAGCATTGGAATACTAGATAATGATAGATAGGCTTTCTTTGAGAAGAGACAACATTGAATTTTACAAAATAGATGTGACCCCATTCTATTATTTCTGCCCAGTAATCGTTGATTCTATTGTCGTGAATGTTTCTCTATTTTTTTCTTGTGCTGGTATCACTCTGGAAGAGGAACTAGTATGAAGAGTACTGTCGTGCGCAAAACTATGCGCACAACAAAATGTTTACTCCTGCAAATCATTGGTGTGAAGCAGCAAAAAAGTGGGTGCCAGAACTGAACCCTATTGAACACCTGCATTTTTTGGTTAATATCATACAATTCTCCATCGACAACCACATACAGGAACCTCTTATTTGAGAAACTCTTCAACAAACTCGTACGGAATGCCAATTTCTCCCTAGTGTGATCTGCAGCATTCGCCTGCGGCTCTTGCAGCAAACTTCATACTAGTGGGAAAATTACTATCATTTCTCGCTCGCTAAGCAATATACTATTTTCACATTAATTCTTCACTAGTACTATCATTGGTCAATAATATGAATCATTATTATTTCAATACCATCAAATCATTACTATAATTATCCATTTTTTCATTTCGCCTTTGAAAATGTTAGAGTATGATGTATATCAGAGTTCGTTAGGTAATAGAGAATATATTCTAAGAGCAAGGTAATATGCCGTTCGCTGACCGAGAGATTTGACATTAAGTCGGATTTCACTAACATATATCTGTCTTATATCTTCAATTTGGTAATCATTGTATAGTAAGTATATACAAATAAAATTTTTTTTTCAAAGTTGTTGGGGTTTTTCAACCTTCGTCACCTATGTGGAGTGTGACATACCCCAAATTTTTTTAAATACGTAGATCCAGCTTCTGTTGGTTGCCTATAGCTTCCAACAACATATTGATTTTTGAAATGCCTAGTACCGTTCGATATGGAATCGACTGTTCTGTAGTTTTGAACCTGTCAGAAGTGCTCTCGGGTATATCACATCCCACGTAGAGTCTCCATTCAAATTCCGAAACGAATATTGGGTATACAACAAAGGGTTAATTTTTTCTCTGGTTTTATCTTCAGCTTCTACTCTTGGAAATTCTTGATTTTGTTTCAATATATTGGAAATGACTTCTATGAAGATATAAAAACGTATATAAAAAAATATGTTCAGATGATCCCCCAAAACCTATTTGATCTTACGTTGAAAAGTGGAGGGGGGCTAAGTCATAAAAAAGCAGTTTTTCTTTAGAGTTTTTTTATTATTAGAGCAGTGGAGAATTGGGATTTTTCAAGCTTTTCTGAAATGTTATCATCATCAGGAATAAGATAACGATCTTGAATTGTTTCATCCTTCAATTATCTATTATTGATCATTTACAATACGCCATTTTTGTTGGCCACTTGCATCTGGTTTTTTCGAAACTATCCAAACTGGACTTGACCAAAGGCTCGAACTATTTCTTAAAATAACGTCATTTCACAATTATATTATTTGTTTGGTCACTTTTTTTTATGAATTTCAAAAAATATATAGAATTCAGTATGAATTGGTTCCTCGTCCGTTGTTTCAATTTTAAGGGTGGTTCGAGTTGTAGAAGAAGTTCAGTTCTGAGAGTTTCAGTTCCACCCAAGGATATAGTGAAGCAATTTCATTCGGATGGTGGACATTGTAAGACTTGAATAATGATATCATATTCATACAAATGATCCTCTTAAATATTTCAATTTGTTCTTAACTTCGTCAAAAACGCAACAGTCCATCGAAGACTGGATAAAATTGAGAAATAGTAAAAATCATCTTTGTGTAAGATTGATATTCTGGAAAAGCTGGTATATGTGCTTCAAATTTAGAGGTTTATTGTTTTCACTAAATATAGTAGATTATAAATATGTTGTGGAAAATACTTTGTGATGAGAGGTAATTTCGTTTCATCTGTGCTATACATTTCCAAACTGTCCCCCTTCGATAGGCTGAAGCAGACAAGTTTTCGAAATCTTGATAATCATTTTCATGAATATTTTCATTAAATTTTTGTTCATTGTTTTGTGAATCTTCAAATATATAGCGATAATCTTCACTAACGAGATTCAGTGGGTATATTTGTTCGTATGTACATTCAAATTCATTTTCATTCTTTTATCTGATGGATTTCTTCAGGAATGAAAGTTGGTCTAGATTGTTGCTAAAAATGTTTGCCTTTGTCTTGAGTAATGGGGGAAATTTACATTTTTGGTTACTACTGCTCACATTCGTATTACTACTTTGTTTTCCAAAAACTTGGTGATTGCTAAAGAACCTTCGACGAATTTTTCGTGTTAGAATTTGGATTGGTTGACTGAGAAATATTGATTTTGATTCGAGAAATTCGGATTTGTGGAATTCTGACTTGAAAAGCTTCTATTTTGGATGAAACTCAATTGAGGAAGAATAAAATTTATTTGTTGGCTCATAAAGTTATTTTGTGGCATATGGTTGTGTTGTTCATGAAATAGAAATGGTGTTTTCAAATTTGTTGAAAAAGAGGTTGAATCTGATTTATTTTTCAGTCATTCACAAAGCTCAAAAAAATGTCTTCTTCAATCATATAGTTCATACCTACTTGTTTCGTATTTGAGCGATTTCTCCATCTGCTGTAAGAGTAGCATCGATGTTAGTAGATAAAGAAATTAAACTTCAAAAATATTGGCATCTAATACCAACATTATATGAATTTCTGTTGGATATGGTTTCAGAAAATTGAAATATTGTTAAGGTTCAAATTCGAGAAACTTCGAGACAGCGTGTCAGGATTTAAATTTGCTTCACTTCGAATATAGCTCTGTTGTCCTCAAATAGCTCTTGGTTCCCTTAATTCACGGAATTCGTGGAAAACTCCTAATTGCATCAAACATACCTAAATAAAATTAAAATATCCACAAGGAAAAAAATTACTCAGTGGTGGAGAAAAACCAGGATTTGTGAGGAATGAGGGAGACATGCGCCTAGATTTTCTTGGTTGGTCCTTAATTAAATGTCGTTTTGCTATGGATCTGGTTTCTTGTTTCCTTTCAGATTCTAACCCTGTCTCTGCAAGATGGAAGTTACACTATGCACACTTTAAAAAACGGATTTTTTCTTTGAAAACTCGCAGGAGGTTTGTTGAAACACTTTCGGGCTCCCTACTTTCTTCGAATTTAGGTTTTCCAAAATCCGTTGCCGACTGCGTTAGTTATGTTTATGTCTCAGCTGTGGTGTGGTTCGTAAGACATTCTCGTATTCTGAAACCAATTTTGTATTGAATTACCCTTTCACGGCTTATTGCCGTATAGAATAAATGTTTATATCTGGATTACACAAAATATTTCAGACATAGTTCACGACCAATGTCTTATATTCATCTCTAATTATATCCGAAACATCGAGTGTATTCAGATTTATATCAAGAATCAACTTCTAAAATGAATAAGAGCTACAACACACCGAGAAACCAATTAGTAACATTCTATTTGAGAGTTTTCTGAACAATATTTTTGAAATATATTAGGAGTCCAATTAAATGAGATCAGAGGATAGTGCTGGCCATTCCAACAGCATCCGCCTCCCTATTAACCGATTTGGAAATATTCGGTTCAAGAACTACCGAACATATGTTGGGGAGAATGGTGCTCCATCATGCTGAAATGATATATTACTGAAAGTTGTGAGTACCCTTCATATAACTTTGTTGAATTCATCATGACACCATTTTGAAGGAGTGCCCAATAATTATTACCATTTATGAAGGGACCTAGATAATTTCCAAGAATTCCTACCCAAGCATACACCATCCTAGGGTATAGAATACATTCTATTGTGAACTCTTTCTCTTTTCACAAAAAAAAGTTCGTGCCGTTAGCTATGTTGATGGTAGAGCATTTGATCAAGGTTATTTGAAGCCGATCAAATTAATAGCAGAATGGACGCCACCCATTTTGTTCGAAAAGTTTTCTACGATCCTGTCCGAAAAAAGGAAACACGATACAAAAAAGGTTGTAATACACTCAGTGTTGAATGAAAGTGGCTGCACATCGTTATTCATATATCCCTAAAAATAGTGAGTAAAACCTGAAGAAAACGAAAATATCCCTTGGAATCCCGTATTTCAATATTATTACTCATTTACTGAAATCTACAACAATATGGGTATAACTCCTGGACTAGACACAGTATGGGTTGAAATGTTGTTTCCACTGAGTTTCACCAAGAGTATGTTATAAACAGTTTACATGACTGAGTTGGAATATTTCGCAAGTTTCTCGGGCTTGAGGACCGTGTACTGGTATTTTGAATTCCGGAGCTTTCGGCTACATTTGTGGCAGCCATCTTCAGCGGCGTGGTCGTAGGTCGACTCTCCTCTGCGAGTCTTCATGAGTTGAGATATCACAAGATTAGCTTTCGTGAATGCAGAAATTGACATGATTTCATCAGATACCTGAGTAATTTTTAAAGAAAAGGGAAAAAGGTAATGATACACTGTCTTGTCTAGAATAAGAAGAGTCTAAGATCCTACGGAGCCGAAAGTTTTGTCATCCACTCTGTTTATGTAAGCCATAACCAAATATAAAAAGGAAAGACAGACTAGTGTAGAGTAGATGAACCATATCCTTGAGTAGCTCGGTTTGATACGTGGGCCACCTTCTCAATCCCCTTAATCAGGTAGAAGCAGAAAAGAAGATTGGAACTGGAAAAATAATCCATCGTTGGAACTCTATAACCAAAGGTTCTGTAGCCAAAAAACAACCGGAACCCGATATAAATTTAAAATGAGTTTTCTTCCTTCAACTAGAAAAATTGGGCTTCAACGGCTTATTGGATACCCGTTCCATCAAACCTTTCGAAAACGAAAAAGAAATGAGCAACTTGTTAAAATTAAGTTTTGTATAGATACCAGGTGGTTGACCTCTTATAACAACATGGATAGCTGCTTCATGCATTAATGTCGCTGACACATTAACCAAGCAAATTCAGACTCAAAATCGCTTAGAAATAATGCTTTTTGTCGAACTTACAAATCGCGACCCACGGTATTTCGCGTTTTGAACAGAAAGATAGGGATGCCAAAATAGTTACCCCTTTTTTGCCGAAATGTATTCAGATTTTATGATGGATAACGACATTCAACAGTACGGGTACTAAGTAGATTATTGAAAATTTGGAAATGTCAGGGAGCAAAAAATATTCCACCCATTCCTCGACAATAGGATTCTTTATTAATTGAATAGGTCACTGGAAGCATTGTTTATAGAGATATAGTAAGACCATTGTCTAAGGATGTATAGTCAGTCAACCTTATGGAATTATCATTGGAGGACGATGGAAATCATTAGTAGATGGCGCCACCACGTTGATTTCCAAAAAAGAGATAAAAGAATGAGATAGAGAGTGTCGTAAATAGCCGCGTCTAACAGCTTACAGTGTTTAAAGCCTCCACACAAAATTTGACATTAGACGCGGCCATTGATTAGGTAATTTCATGTTTCGTCTTCGTACCCGTCCTTCACATTTTAATATTAGTCCGATGATACGGGGTACGGGGTATTGGACGTCGGATATCGGATCTACCTGTATTCAACTTTACTCGTGCTTACCCCAGTCATTTGCCATTTGCATAACAATTCAGTAAGAAGTTGTTGCGAATAATTGTGGTTTCTGGTGTTATTGTTATTTGTGCTCCCAGTGGTTATTAGTTCATTATTGTGTGTAGTGTATTATTTGTACTTTTATAAGACAATTGTGTGTGAATTGTGACAAAAAACATCGAAAAAAGGTAAAGATATATTCAATTATTTTATTTGAAATTTCATGTTATGAGATCCCTCCATATGTATTTCCAAAATGAATGATTCAACAAATATTCAGTTGCAGAAATATCAGTTATTTATCAAAGTCATATACATTATGATCAGATTTAATAACAGGTTATGTTGCAAGATTTTTAATCTTTTTCTGAAGATGTTGAGTACAGTTGATAACATATTCAATTTCATTTTTTGGTCAGTACCCTTATTAAACGAGTGACCTGATTTTCAAGTTGGTATTTTGCAAAAAGTACTTTTATATTTTAAAATATTAGGCATTCCAGATACCTACTTGTCAAAAATGTCAAATAAATCGAAATGAACCAATACGGCGGCATCTGCCCCCCAGGAACTTTCGTTTGTTTTCTTGTTTATAAGTGTGTGATTGGTTAAAACTGGTATTTGCCCCCCAGACATAACCTGATCTGGAATGCCTAATATAATGAATGTGCACTTAACTGGTGGAAATTTTATCAGCAAATTTACCTAATTGGTTGTTTCCTTTCTGTTTCATCTTTATTTCCAGATGTCTGGCAATAAATGTTCCTACAACAACTGTGGACTGTCAACTAGAAATGACCCTAGTTTGAGTTTTTTTCGCTTTCCAGTCAAAGATTCCGCAAGATGTAAACAATGGATAATCCACTCAGGTAAGAAACCTCAACAGCTCCCAAAATATATCAATTTCGAAGTGTGTTGATGAAAGTAACTTCCTGCAAGAGGCTTAAGGTGGATTCATGCAGTGTCAGTTATCAAGTAGCGATTAACAATTATCAAGTAGAAAGTAATGAAGAAGAATACATTCATATTCATGTACCTGAGTTTAACAGATATCAAAGCTTGGGAAAGGGAATCGACTCCAACCTTACATTTGCTTTCAAGTAACATTTTTTATTCATTTTCATATTCCCTAGCTTCGTTTTGGAGAGTTGAAGATTGAAATCACTGCTCACATTCAGCGAACAGAAAGAACTTCCCTACAAACAAATTATTCGAAGAAAAATTTCGTCATGATCATATAATTTGTCATAATCTGCACATTGGAGGCATATTTTACAATTTAACAATCGAAGTAAGAAAGTTGAGTCATCATTGATAAGTGTTATTTGCCACTTTTTTATTGTTCCTTGATAATTGAAGCTGCATGAGTCCACCTTTATTTTATTTTGAAAATGCAGGTATCTTCATGTGAAAGTTTTGCAAATGAATAATGATATATGATCCTTCTCGTCAAGACAGACCCTTTTGGAAATCTGTTTTTGAAGTTCGACAGAGTACCATTGAACATTAATGATTAGTGGCAATTTGTCAGGTGGATTCTTATTTTATGAAGCTAAAGACTTGTAATCCCTAATTTTTTCAACAATATTTCATGTAAGACACAGTTTTGATATCGCAAAGCTTCAGCGCAGTTTGATTGTCTTGCTCAAGTTCTTCAACCAAGCCTGTCACCACCGCCGCTTTGCTGAATATTAAAGTAATTATCGGTCGGTAATTACCCATAATTGTTGCAACTTATTTTATATATGTGGGTAATACTATACAAAACTTTATGATGTCTGAAGAAAGATGCCAGTGCATAAAATGTATTCGATATTGGATATTTGTCATCCAATGTACATATGCAGCAAAGTTTGACCTCAATCGTGAACCAGCAAGTGGGTCAAATTTAAGTTGCAAGATTTGATTACACACACAGACTGATACCGAGATAGGTGGAACTAAACAAAAGATTGCAAAAAATAAAAACGTACAAGTTGTTATCGAGTTACCAACTAGTATTTTTTCTTTTTCAGGCAACATCACATTGCCTGGTACGAGCCCAACATCACTCAAAAACAAATTTTTGTGCAGCAGGCATTTCGACCCACGATTTCTTCAAGGCAAACGGTTGCCATCAGATGCTGTCCCAATCAAATATTACTCACAAGATGACTCGGAAGATGATGACGAGAAGGAAAATCTGATATTTCATCACAGAACAGTTAGGAAAACATATGGTGCTCCTATGGGCTCGAACCAGCAGCAAGCTCAGCCATCAGCAAGTGGGCCAGTCTTCGAAGAATCATTTTCAAGTGAATCTACAGATGAATGGTTGGCAGAAATTCAAAATTTTCCAGTTACATCATATCGCAAAAGAAGATTGCCTTCAGATCAGGAACAAATTAAATCTTTGAAAAAACAACTGAAAGATTCCAGAAAGCAAAATAATAATCTTCGAACACAGCTTTCAAATGCGAAAAAAAAAATATTGAAGGCTCAACTCTCGGCCAGTAAACCTGTAAGAAATGATATTTCCCAGTTTTCCAAATCATTGGTCAATATGCAACTAACACACAAACAAAAAGCTTCTTGGTTACCTTCCGAAAAAAGAACTGCACTCTCCATTTATTATAAAGGACCTTCGACTTACAGGTACCTCAGAAGGAAAGGTCTAGTATTACCATCTGTGTCAACTGTGAAAAGCTGGGTCAAAAACTTCATCTGCAAACCAGGATTCAATATGAAAATTTTTTCACGGTTGGCTCTGAAGGCTGACACCATGTTGGCTTGTCAAAGAAAATGCATCATATTGTTTGATGAAATGGCCATCAAGAGGAATCTTGAATACAACAAAAAGCTAGACATCATTCAGGGTCAGAAAAGCTGTACCTGCAAATCAGGCATTGGCAGTCATGGTAAGAGGCATTTATTCACCTTGGAAGTTGCCTATTGCATATTTTGTTTCTGATGATGGTGTGAGTGCCAATAATTTAAGCGATATTTTGACAGAAACATTCATAAAAGTGAAGGAGTGTGGACTGGAACCTATGGGAATGACATGTGACCTTTCAACAAGGAACAAACAGTTTTATGATATGTTAGGGGTGTCAGTTCAAAAGCCATTTTTTTTTTGGGTACTCAAAAATATTATGCCTTTTTTGATGCCCCTCATTTATTGAAATGTGTCCGAAACAATTTTGTTGCCCATGATTTTGTACTGCATGGCAAGTTTATCAGATTTTCAGATATTAAGAAAGTTTATGAATTGGATAAACAGAGTTCCACAGGCAAAGCATTAATTAAATTAACGGACACTCATATGAATCCAAACAATTTTCAGAAGATGAGTGTTAAATTGGCTGCACAATTACTTAGCCATAGTGTGTACTCAGCAATCAAAACAGCATTGCGTACGGGACAGCTGGATTCCCCAACAGGGGAAAACACAGCATTCTTTGTAAAGACAGTGGACGAGATGTTTGATGCTTTGAATAGTACCAGATATCATTCGAAGAAACCATGTAATCGGGTTTTGAGTTTAGAAAATCCAGAAGTGTTGAATGCACTCAACACTGCATATGATTTTTTCAAGAATGTGAAGATGGTAAATTCCAAAGGGAACCCAACCAGACCTCCCAGCTTTAATGGCATAATGCAGACTATCAATGCTGTGCAATCATTTGCTAGTGACGAAAGGGAAAAAGGTCAAAAATTTTTATTTACTGGACGGCTCATACAGGATCCCTTGGAAAATCAATTTTCAATATTTAGGCAAAAAGGAGGATACAATAGAAATCCAACTGTCATGTCATTCAGATCAGCCTTCAAGTTGAATATAGTTACAAATTTAATGAGGCCACCAACAGCTGCGAATTCCGGAGGATCATTAGATGAGGATGAGAACATTTTTAATACAGCAGAGGACAGTTCTCTGGAGACCACCTTGAAGTTATTCAATGAAGAAGAAGAGGAGGAGGAGGAATCTTCGAATTCAAGTAACGCATCAGAAACGTCGAATGCACCTGCAGATACAATAGATGATTTTTCCGCAACACTAGAATCCTGTGCCGTAGTATACTTTGCTGGTTACTTAGTGAAAAAATGTTTGAACAAATTTCAGTGTCATGAATGTAGAGTTATTTTACAAAGCGAGGAAGATTTGGCAGATGATGATGAATTATTGACTTTTTTTAAAAATTACAATATTCAAAACCCAAGTGGTTTGAAAACGCCCTCAAATTTTATGAGGCAATTCACATATAGGACAATGCTGTGTTATAACCAGTATATCAAAAAATACTGCACCAAAAATATTATCAGGAATATTAGAGTCAAGGCAACTAAACAACTTTCTGAGTCTCTTCCCGAATGGTTTGAGGCACAAGAAAAATGTAAAGAACACAGAAAATATATTGTTGATCTGTTGTTACGAACACAAGTTTTCAAATACTGTAAAGATATTTCAGGTAGAATAAAAACGAGAGTAGGGACAAAAAATGTCAAACTCAATATTTTAAAACATAATTAGTTATAAGAATCAATATTTTGATTTCATTTTCATACAAATACACAGAAACGATGCCTTGAATCTGCAAACTGACCAATTGTATTATTACTGTACTGCAGGATTGTACCTTTTATCGCTCATTGTATTGTAATTATTTACATTTTAAATTTACATTAGACATTTTCACATTTTTATGTCATATCCTAGATTTTATATTTTATAGTTGACATGTTATCATTGTAATATTTTTCTTCGCGAGGCCATTATTCTTATTCATTTATATTATTCATTTACACTATGTATTCATCGAAACAGTTTTATGTATTGATTTATTGTGTGAATGAAGTTATTATTATTATTTATTATTATCTCATACTTAGAATCTTAGTTGTTTTTGTTTTCACCACACATTTGTACAAACTTAGGCTTACCTCTGAAATATATTAATAAATAATATTCTCATATAGTTTCATTGATTTTATCACCTTTTCTTTGTTCCGACACACACAGATAACATATTCCCTTTTTTTAGAATTAAAAAAATTATGATGAAAAATTTCTAATTCTGAAATAATCTTTCATTTTCAATTGAGAATGTTTCCTTTGGATTGCATTCATATTAACAATTAAACATCCAGGAATAGAAATCTTAAAAAATTTGAAGAAGTCTGAAACTAAAGATTTATTTTGACTGAAACGAGAAGTATATTTTGATAGACACAAATTCGTCTTCGTAAAGTGAGATGCCGTTCTGCATCATAAATATGCTAGGAAGGCTTTCTTCTGGTGAGTACATGCTTTGTAATTTGAACAGGCGCGGTCAGACCAATAAGATTTTGAGGTGGCAAGTTGGACGAACCACACTAACAACAAAAAATTTCCTTAAAATTTATTTCTGAGTTTTGACAAAAAATTACTAATCTCTGACCTCTTTCTCGCCCCCACATACCAATTTTGAATCGACTACCCATAATGCAAAACTCGTTCGACATCTTGAAAATGAGAAATGTCTTAAAATTCACAATCTCGGACCCCTAAAACCCCCACCTATCAATTTTCAATCGAAACAAAATCACATCCATCTTGGAGCCACCATCTTGATCTTACTAATTTTGACTAATTATTCATATTCTCCTGCTCCGAAAACTCCAACAAACCAAATTTCAATAGAGTCGGACAATAATCCAAATCACGTCCATTTTGTTTTTTTCTGTAGGTAACAAAAATTTCATATTTCATTTTCCCCGGAATTACCTATGCGAACATCTGCAATTTCAATAAGATGTTGGTCAAATTTTACTCCACAAGATCTGTACCGCGAACAGACAGACAGGAAACCGAGCCAAAAAAAACCTAGTAAAATCATGATCTCTGGCACAAAAGGCGCCTATATACCAAATTTAAATGGAATTAGGCCATAAATCACATAGCTCATCCGCCATCTTCAATTTTAAAAAATGCCTGATATTCGACTACAAATTAACAATTTCTTGTAGAATCTGAATAAATTACAATACTCATCATCTACCGCATGAATGTTGATGAAAATCTTTCCCATCACCAAACTCAACCTCTGTTTTATTCTATTCTAAATGTTAATACATTGTCACTCGAATGATATGTACCCCTGCCAAATTAAAAGATGATTGAATAAGTGGCCTCAAAATCATATTCTCTACACCAATATCTATACTTGGATATTATTTTTCATGAAGTCTGATATTCGGAACATCCGTATGCAAATTATAGCCGTATTCGGGTTCGTAATACTCATCTAAGACGGTTCAAAATAATCACCCACCCAATTATTTATTGTAAATATATTCGAGACAAACCCTTCACGCCTCAATAGTCCAACCTTTGTTCCAACTATTTCGAACCGTTCCTGGACAGTTTTTGTTGTGAACCCGAATACGGCTTATATCTCGGCTTAAATTCAGCTCAACATGATATTATCATCAATATGTTCTGTACATATACTGAATCTACTGTGTCAGCGCTTTATTCAATTGAAGTTTTGCCACAGCAAACCTAAAAATTGTTAGAAATGCTGTGGTTTTGCATTCCTTCCGATGAAGGCGCCACATTAGGGGATATTTTTCTGAGTTTCTAGTATAAAATTATAGATGGCTCTGGCAACATCCATCCAATGCTTTTACCGTTGCGGTTGACCGACTATACATCCTTAGACAATGGTAAGACAATATCTGTGTACAAAGGATTTGAAGCGTTTCTGTCACGCCATCTATAGTAAAATGGCGATATTTCCGTTCACGTGACAATGTACGAAGTTTCATCCTCTGAAGGGGAAAAAAGTTGCAGAGTTCTGGTTGTCTGTTTTACTGAAAAGCTGGAAAAAGTTAATGATGCTTCAAAAAAGAGTTGACGATAGAAGTTCATGAAGGAAATTGAAGTTTAGGCATCAAGATATCCTTCCAAACATGAAAGATCGACGTTGACAAAAAAATTCCACTTCTGTTTCTGAATCGATTGCCATCTTCTGGTATCATGTATAAGTAACCAAGAAAATGTGTGATTCAGGCGACGACGTTCGTTAAAAAATGCAAGACAAGACATGACATGGAAACGAAATCACTTGTGCCCCCCAACCGTGGTATCCATTCCTTCAAATGATATTTCTATATAGTTTACCAACTATATCATCATAAACAATGGTGAAAGCGTATTCAAGTACCGCTGGGCCACCTATTGAACAGAAGCGGAATCAATAAGGTGGTTAAGAGTCCAGTGTAATTTCAATATGCTACAATGACATCCAGTGAGAATTTCGTTTAGAGTTATTGCGGCATACTCATGATTATCATGACCGTGAAATATAAAGGTGCAAGACCTTTTCTATAAACCAATTACCCTAACATCGAACTGTTGTACTCGATGCGCGTTTCGCTAACAAGTTATGATAGACCGTCAGATAGTGACAGATTTTGGTGGCCCATTTCCGCATACAAGCCTCGACTAGGGTTGAAAAGGATATCGATTTTGAGTATATGAAGGAAAATTCACGGATGGCTCGTGGGAGAAAATTTCGAAAACTCTATTTGCCAGAACAGAAATAAAAGGAGTCTGGTGGCAATTTTCTCAATTTCGGGTTCACCGAATAAGTTGTTTATAACTCAGTTTCGGTATACCAAAAGCTTGAGTGTTGCAGGTGGCTGAAGGTTTGAGATAAGGGCCCAAACTTGTGGAAAAAAAAATATATATACAAATATATATATATCTGGGCAATCAACACATCCAGCAATTCGGATGAAATTCTAATCTCATTCTAATTCGGGAACTGACAAATAATACTTTCTCCAGACTCAGAATAGAACACTGTCTTTTCGAAATAAGTGTTATTAGCATGTAGTCATTGGAGCCATTCTGCCCTAGGGCATGTTAATTCAGTAATGTTTAGGATTGATTTTGTAATTATAGGTTTTGAATGAATGACTGTTGTTCTCAAGTGAATGAGAAATTTAATAAAATTTATATATGTGTTTTCACCATTTGATTTCACCCTGGTTATCATAAAGAGTATCTGAGCTATTCACCTCCAAGGAAGGACCGAAAATCCAACTTCCTCCTCGACATTATCAGCCTTGGATCCTCTGCAGTAGCAGAATTTTCTGGTTTTTCACGTTTTCTCGATCAGTGTTCAGCAACTCATTCCAGACTTTCAGTAACGCTCTTTTCAGTCTTCTCGCAGATTTTAACTAGGATAGATACGGCTTGAGTGTTAACTTTACGCAGTGAAACATTCACTAAATAGAAATCAAATTCCACACTGAAACCCAGGGGAGAACTTCGACCACGTGTTTCTCCTTACTACTTTTATTCATGTGATATATGGATTTTTCTCTGCATCTCAGAAATACAAAACTTCAAACACAAAACAATTTCAGACCGTTTTCCCAAAATTCAACAATCATCCAAATCTCATGAGGATAATCCAAACAACTGCTGATAACAAATGATTTTTTCTTTTAGGTTTTTTGGGTTCTCTACCTGCCACAATCTCAAAAAATAAGGTGTAGAAGGGTAGATTTTCAATTTTCACTGATTAGTTGCTGCTATGATTCAAAATCAGCTCCTTCTGAATGGAACACGTTCAATTATTCAGTAACTTGTCGTATATCTGCTTTCATCATGCTGTCTGCGGATGTTTGCATATCAAACACTTCGGTTTATATGGATCGCGCCTGGCTACCACTCTTGAACGGCATATGTCAAAACTGAAATTTTTGACATTTACAAAAAAAGAACCCAAAAACGAAACTAGAAGAGAATATTTGTGAGAGATTTGATAACGGAAGCGGATTTGGTTTGAAACGTCAACGATAAGTATTTTGATAAATATTAGTTCTTGTATTTTTTTTCCTTGGCAAATTTGGGATATACGGAAATTTCCTGACTAATTGAACGTGTTCCATTCAGGAATTCTTTTCGAATCATCGCAGCAACTTAGCAGGGTCGAATGAAAAATCTGCCCCTTTAAACATATTGGGCACGGCCCAGCACTTCAGGTCAACTGACAGTCATTCGGTATCAGTAGTTGAGCAGCGCATATCGCGGTAAGTACTTGAAGGTCTAACCTCATGCAGGAAAAAACTGCATCCAAAGCCCATACAACTGCAACGAAATGGCATATTATAGCTCTTAGGCAATATATCAATGAACACAAGATATATTGAGGAAATGCCGTCCTTCAGAAGGAACGTATAGCCGGTGGTCCCCATTCCATGGATGTTGGGCTCGTTAAAGATCCCTACCACTTGTTTGAACCAGAGTGATCGGCAAAATTTCCGGTTGGGGAAAGTGTGCTCACCGGCGTCGATGATTGGCATTGGTAGTGGAAATTTGCCGACGGTCAATAAAGAATTTGAAAAAAAAATACACTTCTCTAGATTCAGATAATAATTCCTATCTCAATCAATCAATTTATTTGCTTATTATGAGTACAATAGATTTAGCATCGTCAAGGTAAGTAAAAATAAAACAAGTAAGTACAAAGTACAGATACAAAACAGACACATTGAATAGGAAGAGTATCAAAACTTGCAGTTAAGAAAATCACCAACGTCATTAGGGCAGAGATCAACAAGCAGTCCTTTTATAATTTTTTTGAACTGATCTAGGTGTTAATTCTTCACATATGGTGGTAGATGGTTGAAGAGCCTCATCGCCATAGTAAGGGAGCTTTTATGAGTAATTGCCAGTCGATGTTGTGGTATAAGTAGATTGTGGCCATTTCTGGTCAAATATTCATGATTGCGATTAACTTTAGGGGTGTTATTTTGTGTTTTGACATAGACGAGGCATTGAAATATGTATAGAGCCGCAAACAATAATATATTAAATTTTTCAAATGAAGGTCTACAGCTATCAGTCCGTTTTGCCCCACCCAGGATTCTAATAGCCGTTTTTTGAAGAATGAATATCCTTTCCCAGTCAGTCGAAAGTCCCCAGAAAACCAATCCGTATGACAGCTTAGATTGAAATAACCCCATATAAGCTGTTCTCAAAACATGAAAGGGAGCAAATTCAATAATTCTACGGAGCAGGTAGAGAGTGCTGGATAGCTTGGTAGAGAGATCTTTAATATGGTCTTTCCAATTGAGTTTTTGATCAAGCGTTACCCCCAAAAACCTAATGGATTTTTGACTATCCTTTAGCTCTTTTATTGTGAAAGTAATTATGTCAGTTTTTTGGACGTTCAAACATAACTTACTGGCTGCGAAAAAAAATTCGATTTTTTCCAACGCGTTGTCAGTCAGTTGCTTTGGATATTCAAGTTCAGGGTAACTCTTATAAAAAGTGGTATCATCGGCATATTGAATGGTATTGAGAGGGTTCATATGGTACGAGACATCATTGACATATAATGGGAACAGCAGGTGTCCCAAGATTGATCCCTGGGGCACACCTGCTGTTATACTCACTGCTGGTGATCTCACACCACTTTGCTCCACGATCTGCTTTCGTTCGGATAGGTAAGAATGGATCAATTTTCCCCCTGGTTCCATAGTACGGAAGTATTTCTAGTAGAATCGAGTGCGACACACAATCGAATGCCTTCGAGAGGTCACAGAACACGGCTGTGAGTGCTTTCTCCCTCTCGAAGGAATCCACCGCGGCTCGCACCAGTTCAGTTATGGCTTGCGATGTAGATAGATTTTGTCTAAATCCAAACTGAGACTTTGAGAGCAAGTCGTTAAAATCCACAAATTGTATTATCCTACTATTCATTGCGGCTTCAATGGGTTTCGATAAAGTTGGGATTATGGAGATGGGACGATAGTTATCTATTTCATTTTTGTCTCCTTTTTTGAATACAGGGGTCACTTCACTGAATTTGAGCTTCTCCGGATACACACCTGTCTCAAAACATTTGTTTATTATAATGGAGAGAGGTTCTGCTAATCCCTCTTTCATCTTTCTTTCTTTCTTTCTTTCTTTATTCAATTCAATTCAAATATCAAATTACATAATTTCCTGGTGATATGCTTAAACTATCTTAATGATTCATCAATTGTCGAGAATAACACCTAAGCATAAGCGATATGCTTGTATTGTGTCTATTCTCTCAATTAGATGAAAGCTTACGACTTTATAAAGAAAACAACGCGGCTATTGCATTAAACAAAAATTAGATATGTAGACGAAAGAGGAGTAGCTTATTATGTGGCTATATAACATTTTTATTATATTGTATTTTGAAGTGAACAAGCATTTGAAAGAAGGAGAGGAGAGACGAGATCTCCAAAGAAATTAACTTATCGGTTTCGTGTGTGATATTTTTTCAGGAAATTCAAAAGATTTTGTTTATTACTGTTGCATTTTCAATCAGGTATAATTTCAGCCTTTTTTTAAAGTTAGGTAGGGTACTTATATTTTTCAGGTGTGTTGGGAGCATGTTGTAAAGTTTTGGCCCATAGAAAAAAATGAATCTCTGAGTGTGAGTCTTATGAAATAATGGAAGTTGAATTGTTTCAGTGAATCTACTCACCAAATCCATGCCAGACATTGGAAAATATATAAAGATCTGACATTGAGTAATTTGGTATCACTGTATAGAAATTCACTAGAATATAATCTATGTTTCTTGTAAATTATTTTTAGTAGGGTGTTTTGCACTGTTTGCATGCAATTCATTGTACATCGTATTACCGACTCTGCTAGAGATGTATAACAAATTATCAAATTCTTTCTATCAAGAATATCACGTAGGTTATAGAAAGTGTGGATGAGCTTTCTCAATCTTCTCGTGACATGACTTATGTGTTCATCCTATCTGAGGTGGTGATCCAGAATAACACCTAAATATTTTATAGTTGAGGTTTTTTCTATTGTTTCACAAACACATGGTTGATGCGTATCACATTTCGAGCTCTTTATCTTCAGTTTAGTTTGTTGAGGTTGTTCGGTAGTCTGCAGAGAGAATGTCATGAATTTGGTTTTACTCACATTTAAGGTCAACAAATTATAATCAAGCCATGTCTTAATTTTTCTTAGCCCTTCTTCAGCAAGTTTATAAACATTTTGCCATGAGTCTCCTGTGTAAACAATAGCTGTGTCATCCGCATAGCAGATGAGATGACCATGGAAGTCAGTCATTTCCGAAATACTGTTTATATAAATGAGAAATAAAACAGGCCCAAGCACCGTTTCTTGAGGAACGCCTATAGTAACTTCTTTTGGGGCACTAAATTGTTCGCCAATTTCAACCTTTTGCGATCTGTTTGTTAAATAATTCTGCAATACATCTAGAGTTTTATCTCGCACACCATATTTATATAATTTTTCTATCAGGAGACTATGGGATACTGTGTCAAATGCCTTAGCCAAATCCAGGAATATAGTCAAACATTTCCTGGATTTGTCCAAAGCACTGACAGTTTTTTCGATGAGGTCCATAATAGCATTTTCAGTGCTTAATTTGCTCAGAAAGCCATACTGATGTTTTGTTATGACGGAATGTTTCTCAAAAAATGATAATAACCTTTTTTTTTATACTGTGTTCGAAAATCTTCGCAAAATTGTTTATAACAGAGATAGGTCTGTAATTGTTCGATTGACTTTTATTACCTGCTTTATAAATTGGTGTTACAACTGACTCTTTCCACTGCCAAGGCACTCTTCCTGTGCAATACGACAAATTTATAATATGAACTAGGGGTGCTATAATTTGTAGGTGAGTATTTTTGATCATTTTAGCTGTTATTTCGTCAGGACCTGGTGAACAGTTATTTTTAAGATTTGATATCAAGATTATTACTTCATTCTCATTTGTGGGTTCTAGGAACATAGTTGACTCTACCGTAGAGTTTTTAAGAAAACCATTCGATAAATCTTCTCTAGAAATTTTTGTCATCATATCATGTCCAATATTTATGAAATTATCGTTAAACAAATTTGTTTTTTCACCATTACTGGTTATTTTTTCACCATTTGATTTTGTGATTGTCAAGTTTTGTACATTATTTTTAGTGCTGTTTGTATTCGAAATGTCTTTAATAATTTTCCAGGTTTTTTTACAGTCACCGTTTGTCTTATTTAGTTCATTTCTATAGTACTGATTTTTTGTTTGCCTTATTAACCCCGTCACTTTATTTCTATAATTTTTGTACCTGATTTCTGCCTCTATTGTTTT
>JAVJAQ010003742.1:119245-251797 GCA_032362365.1 Zygogramma bicolorata
CATCTTGTAACTCAAACCATAGACATCGAGAGCGGTACTATCCGAAAGATTCGCAATTATATGACAAACTTCTGTGGAGTCTACCGGCATGAAGAAAATACTTTTTTGAAATTGTATGTAAGATGAAGTAAGTTTCGCTGGATCAACCGAAATATTCTTCAGCTGTTTTAAAATATTGCTACTGATGTTTACGAAATAATCATTCAATTCATTAGATGAGAACCAGGTACCCTGTGAGGATTCTTTGGAGAGGGGCTGCTTGATAATCTGCCAAATGACCCTAGGTTTGTTTACGGATTGTTCTATCCTGCTCTAGTAATCTTTTTTCTTTTGATTTATAATCAAATGTTTATAGTGTTTTTTCGCGAGTTTTATTTCCGGTGTCAAATCAACGTTCTGATCTCTTCAGATTGTTGTAGTTTGAGAACCCAAAAAAACTGGAAGAAATAATCCATCCACCACATAATAATAACATTCAAACAGTGAATATGTGACTTTTCTCATGTTTTTATTGATCCGAAAATGGGGCTTTGAACTCCTGCCTAGCGGGTCAACCAATTCATAAAAAAACATAATAATCGCAGTGGGTCATGGAAAGGCGTGATTCAAAAAAAGTGTGTATCATGCAGTGAAGAATCGGCAAGTTGAGAAACAGGTGAAAGTTATTCTCTTTATGGCATCCTTCTGATTTTGGCGAATTATTTTAAAAATTACATTATGAACAATGGGACATAAATATCGAAATGATTTATTAATCATTGTTCACATTTGTAGACACTGAGAGCAAAAGGGTTGAAAATCTGGGTCCAGAAGTTTGACAGTAATGATAGAATCATTTGAATAAATTAATTGTTATTATGTGTACATATTTTTTCAATACATATAAGTTTTTATATTCGTCGAAGTGAAAATGATGTTTGAGATGTTCAGTTTCAATGAAAATTCGTGCCACGGTGGAATTCCCAATCCTCCTGTTTGATGTTTTTGTTCAGAACTTTATTGGGTACTTCGTTGTTTCTCGGTGAATCTTCTTGAACCTCAATGGCAGCGTCATTGTTTTCGGAGCAGTTGTGAATGCCCTCGGATGGAATTCCATTTCAGTTAGATTCTCATCGCTTAATTCTACTTCAAAGTTATATATTACGTTGGCAATTGCTGATTTGACGCTCACTGTGGCAAATCTTTCGCCTGCAACAAGAAATTGCACTTCAATCATTTTAGGTGAGTATTACTGATGATGGGGAGAAAGTGGATAGTTATCCTCTTAGACTTCAAATGATGCAAAAAACAAGTTTATGTATGAAGGAATCATTCTTGGTACTTTTGGATGAAGATGCTCATAGTGTGACATCCCTTTTCGCTGAAAGTACGCTGTCAACTTTTTCTTCAAATGAAAAAGGGTTCTGTGACATTTCTCATGAAAAATATTTCAGCTATCTATAGAATGAACTTCGAATTCGATGACAGGTTGCGGAATTATTACTCTGCAGTCGATAAGTGTCTATTTTGAAAGTATGAAACAATAACACTTGTTGACTAGACCATAGGAAAATAACATATTCAATGAGGGTGAATCATTATTTCTCGCAATGAATAAGTTGATTTTTTTTCAGATTATTTATTATAGAATGTATAAATATCAATTTGTTAGTAGTCTCGCAGTATTGTAAACCCGTTATACACAGTAGGAATCCATTATGAGTGTGATTGAACACATATTTGAAAAAACTGAATGGAATCCATTTCAAACAAATAATATACAGTTTTCTGTGTGAAGCGGTGGCATGTAACAGGTAAATGTTCCCTTATCAGATATAAATTCCGAAAAAGAACTGAATATTATAACGAAAATCGCTATTAACAACAGTTATAATAGTGATTTAGTGGACACTTTATTGTCCAAAAAGCTGTATAGTCAAGTCCTGAAAGAAATACAACGAATTATGATAAAAATTACAGAACGTTGACCTGTTCAGGCCCACCGAGTTAGAAAATTTCTGATTGCTTGGAACAGAAAGATTTGAAGATTGCATATAAAACAGAGAATAATTTAGGCTCAAAAACAACAAAGAGAAGTTCAGTATCAGATAGATCAGGAGTTGAAAGATTATTGTGTGGTTAATGTTCTATGGTTGAGTATAAGAGAGTACTTCTATCTCTTCGGAGATATAAGCGCTAACTCTGCCTTTTGGCAGTATTGCTTATATATAAATATATTTTTTTTTTGTACTGAATACTGTCAATAAAAGCATTTATTATTATTATTATTATTATTTATGTCGGTCGAACGGAAAGAACGGTTGATACACCTGTAAAAGAAGAGAGGTAGTTTCCAAAATGAATTTTACATATGCCTCAATCACAAATTTGAAATTATTAATTTCCAAGGGAAGGGTTTGAAACTCAATCTTCTGAAGGGTTTGGGAATTGATAATTGTAAACATTCACAGAGCCTAATGAATGATCACGGAGTTGAATAATTCGCCTCTGTTGAATATGGTCTTTCCAGGATATTGTGCCAATAAGGATATGACGTCGGACCATTAATCTTATTAATGAGTGGTCGCACTATATTCTCATTGACCATATAATGTTGTATGAATTCGAAATGTGACAGTGTTAGTTAGAATTAGTTTCAAGTTCCTGCTCGAGGAAGCTATTGTATAGCGAAACACGTGTTGCGGTTTAGTAAACCATAATATGTGAAAATCTTAGAGGCAACTGTATATTATTTGTTGAACATACATTTACTGCCTCGATCAAAAAATTATTTTGAGAACCTCTTATAACGGTAATTGGTCAAAAAGTTCATCTGTATTTGATAAATAACATTGAAGCACCCTGAATAAATATAAATCAGTCTCGGGCCATTACGTGCTATCCTGGTGTTTTCCGAGCTATCTGACCAAATATCTCAGTAACGGTAATTGGTCAAAAAGTTCATCTGTATTTGATAAATAACATTGAAGCACCCTGAATGAGTATAAATCAGTCTAAGACCATTACGTGCTATCATGGTGTTTTCTGAGCTATCTGACCAAATATCTCAATAACACAACATGGCATTCAGTGGATTCTCAGACTAATATCATTATGGGGATCATCATGCTCAAATCCGCTTTGCAATGATGGTTAACACCCTTCTCTATGAAAGTGAAGGTTCTGTTTTTTATAGTCATCAAGGAATATCAAAGCATTTGGTTTATTTTAATGAACATCTGATTATCTCATAATTTTTTCCGGCATTAGTTATTTGATTTAATTTCATTGAGTTAGGCATTCAATAATCATTCCAGAAAAACCGTAAATAATGAATTATGTGTATGTACCACTGGCTTTCACCAAATACCCTTATCAACTTTGCTCTCGTTATAACATATTGTAGAATATTATTATTGTAATTTTTGCAGGTATACCATTGAAACACCTACCTAAGCAACTTCTTGGACCACCTCCGAAAGGTAACCAGGAGAAAGGTTTCAGATGTTCAGCATTTTCAGGAGAAAACCTCTCTGGAATGAATTTTTTCGGTTCCGGGTAATTTTCCGGATCCGTTTGTAATGCGTATACTGGCAGGAATACTGGAATACCCTTTGGTATGATGTCATTTGTCCCTGAGATTCTATAATCGTTCAGGCAAGTCCTACTGAGATGTGGTGCTGGTGGATATTTTCTTAATGTTTCTGTAGAAATAAATTGGTAAATGAGCGATTATGAAAATATTCATGTGATGAATTATTCTGATGTAATGATGAAAATTAGTTTTTGAAGTAGATAATTTGTTGATCACCGAAAGAAAGAAACTTAGACCCTAACTGTCATCCACATGAGTCATTATTGACCTCAGCCAGAATCATTTCTTTCCACAGTATTGCTAAGCTCTGCGTCATGATCTGAATAGAATCCAGTCCGAAAGGGGCTCTCGTTATTCGTAATATCTCTCACAAGCTCAATTTCCAGAAAAACCAACACCCCTCCATAGATTTCATTCAATTCGAATGCGGACCACGGTGATTCTACTTGTTTCTGCGGTGAGTTGTCGAGATCCTCTTTAGTATTTAGCATAATGGAAAACGACCATTTACTGGGTGACCGAATACAAAAACTCCATGCATGTCAATATCTTAAGAATCCAATTTTTTCTCAATGAACACTCTTTCCGAAGTCCATTGTACTTGCAAGTCCTGTGGAGTGCGACTGAGGATATATACGGTAGGTTGAAACAGTATAGCGATGGATTTGTGAATAAAACGATTTCCTTATCGAAATTCCGATATTTGTCAAGTTGGTAGCCTTATCTGTGGGTCATTTCCACAACCGTTTCATCTTCGCTGTACGAAATGTCCGTTGTTGGAGATCTCCAGCATTCAATGTGTCTGGATCATGAGTCTTTGACCATCCGGTAGATGGCTTTTTACTGTTACGATAAAATCTGTATCAATGTCCAGATTTTTGTTCTGTAAAGACAATGACTTTCATCGAAATTGATATACAAATTAACAAAGAGCGTTAGCCAATTTTACGTCTCATTTCGTCAACGGATAGTCAAAGACACTTTTTCAAATCAATCCCTCCAGCATGATGAATTTTCAGTATTATCATTCAGTCGACCCGATAAAATCGTTTCATTTCAGAAGAAAGTAAACAGTTTCAATGTTCTGATACTTATTTTATCTTCTCATTCTTCATCTCATGCCTGATCAACAACAAATCATTGAGAAATTTTCAATTTTTGTAGAGTTGTTAATGGTGTTATTGCGAGACAAAAATACAATTGAAATCAAGTGGAGAGCAACATATAATTCCAAGTAAGCATGTTGATACTCCGATATCGGGTTGGGTGCTTTGATGTTCAATAACAAGAAAAAGTCAGGATTCAGTTTCCCACTCACCTTTCATGACCATCCCTGTATATGCCATACCGGAATTCACAGTCTCGTAGGGTATGTACTCATGACTGTCGAATATAGGAGATACTTCCTCCCTCACCTTCGCCTGGATTTCGGGGTTCTTAGCGAGCTCGTATAACGCGAAAGAAATTGTTGCACTTGTTGTTTCGAATCCGGCTATGAAGAACGTTATAGCTTGGGCAACCATCTTCTCGTCATCTGAAATTCGAGGAGAGTGTAGAGTTCCGATGAACTGGAGATTCCAAACACAGAAGATTGAAATATTCGTCGTATCATTTAATCCATAAAAATAATCAAAATATCATACACATTATAATTCGATATATTAGTTCAGAAAATGAAGCTAGAAAAATGGTAAAACCTCGCAATTTTTTCGTCCAGCACCGATTTGTACAAAAATTTGGCATTAGGCTTATTATACCCTCTAGTTCATTTTCTATATTGTGTCGTTGTAGGCTTTTTGTTTTTTAGGGGGAAAACTACCCCTAATTGTCAAAAATTATAAAATGACATTAAAAACCTGAATATGGGTAAAAATAGATGCTTTAGGAGACAATTTCATAATCTTTCAACCTACCCTTGTTACAAGCTACCCTCGAAAACATTGAAATTTTTATAATATGTCTTCGAACATTAGAATACACTGGTGAGAAATCAACAGAATATACACTCACACACGCGAGCAGATATTTCTTCTTCTCTGTCTTCCAATATGAATGGAAAAAGTGGAACATATAACTTATAACGGCTGAATATACTGGTTATGTAGATTACTACGCTCCGAAGCGGGTAATTCAAATAAAAAAAATGATCGGTTCTTTAAGCATCGCTCCTTCATTTTAGGTGATAGAAAAAAATTTTACAGAACGATTTTCTAGAGCTCTTCAAGAGCTATAAGACTATGTTAATCAAATTATTGAAGATCCCTCAATTTTTAAATGGGGAGAGTTTAAAGCGCTTGACTAAGGTGATGTTCGATCGTAAATGTAGGTGTTAAACGGCTATATTTCGCCGAATATTCACTTGACAAAAAATCTACATACAGGGGAATTTTTGTCATAAAATAAGCTACAATTGAGTACTCTATCGTTTTTTTCGTATCTTCAGTATTTTGGGAGATATTTTTAAGAAAATGGTTAAAAACACGGAATTGAGAAAAATCGTTTTCTCTTTACACTCCAATATTTCTAGAGTTAGACATTTTGAATGGATCGAACTTCGTAGGTGTATTAATACTACATATATAAAGAGAATCACAGAAGGGTGGTTATCAATTTTAGGTAGGGGGTACTTTGGGGGTTGTTTTCACAGATTTTTTTCGTAGAAAGAAGCGGGTACCGATCTTATTTTGATCATAAGTCGGTCAATTTTCATGCTAGGAAGCCATTTTTTATTTGTTTGGAAGCTCTAATTGAATACTTTAAAAAAGATTCTATGAGCTTTCTTCCAAAAATGCAAATTTTAAATCTTCCAATTTATACATCTGACGAAAAAAGCTGATCATTAATTTGCTGTATCTCAGTTCGTATGTGTCATAGGAAAATTATAAAGAATGCATTGTTTTTATTTTTTCAAAAGCTACAATTTGCCTTAACACGCTTTTTTTGATAAAATGCATAGTTTTAGAGTTATTCGCAAAAAAACATTTGAAAAGTCGATTTTCTCGTCAAAAAACTTTTACTTTCAACTTCGAATTACTCAAAAAATATTACTTTCACAGAAAAAAACGTATGGAATATTTGTTTCTTAGAATTACTTTTTCCGTCGATTCCTACAGTTAAAATGTGATGAAAAATTTCCACCCCCGTGATGTTGTGGCAACCACCCCCAAGGCTCTCGCATACAGCATCCTGATATAGAGAATGATCCTTGAGCTATTCCCTATCTGCTGTGAAAATTTCAGATAAATCCATGGTGGACAAAAAAATTGCGAGCCAAAATGCTTCATTTCCTGAACTATATCATCCTGAAATCGAACAAATGAAAAGAATTGATCACTCATAAGAATAGGCATTCTAATATACCAATAGTTCAGGGTTGACAGTATTTTCTGTTTCGAAAATGTTTATATTGAACATTAGGTGGACGACAGTACGAAGACATTCTATGACAATTCTGAATTCAAATGTTTCATCTATTCCAGTTCAAATTCATAATAGAAGTACAATACTTACCTAATTTCCTGGAAAGAATACATATTGCATTATAATTGTTCTCTTAGAACTAAGGAGCACCTCATTCTGGTGGAATCAGTGCCAGTGACAACTAATTTGTTATGAGACAATCATAGGACACGATTATGTGAATAAAATATTTTTGAATATAAAAAATCTAACAAATTGTATAACTCTCCAGAATTCCCTCATTGAAGTTAATAACTGGTGCAATAATAATTATCTCAATCTCAACTTAGAAAAATGTTAAATAGTTTCATATCATAGAAAACGTACGCCTATTATTTACGACTATGCAATTGATGATGTTTCTCTTGACAGGTGTATAACTGTATATAACAAGGATTTAGGAGTGACCTTCGACACAAAATTAAAATTTGACAATCACTTATGTAGGTAACATTTCATCGTCAGCGCTCAGACTGTTGGGTGATTTTTCTAGAAACTGGGGAAATTTCTCAGATGTAAATACAATAAGATTATTGTATATGACCTTTATAAGAACCAAACTTGAGTATGCAGCAATTACCTGGTCTCCGATTTATCAAAACTCCGACCAAAGATTAGAAAAAGTTCAAAGAAAATTTTGCAAACTTAAATTCTTCAAATGCAATGGCTACTATCCTTCAAGAGGTTATGACCACAAAACGTTGCTTAGCTCTCTCAACTTACAATATTTGGTTGAGAGAAGACAATGCATGGCATTAACATTCCTGTATAAACTTCGCAATAACGAAATCGATAGTGGTTATCTGCTTTGCAAAATACAATTACTGGTCCCTTGTAGACAATCTAGACGAGCTGTTACATTTTATAATACATTTACTAGAACGAATATCTTACAAAAATCTCCAATATATTCCATGTGTCATATTTTCAATAGTATCTCTCATTTATGTGATATACATTATGATAGCCTAGCAATTATTTTAGAAACTTTCATAAATACTTAGCATGTACATTTATTATATTTTCTCTGTAATTGGTTGAGTACCTGTTGAGAATAAAGTATAAAGTATTGAAATTGAATGAGTGTGTGAGGAGGGGCCGACCCACGTAATATTTTGACTATGAACTCTATTGTGTCCGAGAGGAAGTACTGTAGTAGTGGCATACTAACAAGAGTATGATATACAGATGTGAAAAACGAATATCGGTTCGTGGGAGTCTCAATTCAAACTCGAGCCAGTCAGGCTAACCTGATTAAGCATGTACATGATACCAGGCTACTCGATGCATCTGAGAGTCTAGAAATACCAAAATTTAAAAATAGCAATAATGGTGACAAAGTACCTATCTCTTTTAGCCTGCTTCCCAGTTTATTATTGAGGAATCAATTAGAATAATCATTTGTTTATTATGAAGAAATCGATTAGAATAATCTGTACTAGAAGAATAATCAGTGGTCGAGGTCAAATTATATCAGTTTTTTGTCAGGGTAATTCATTTCTACAAAAATTTTCAGTTTCTGCTCATTGATTCACAAAGATAATATAATATAGACAATGGATGTTCGAACCGATACCAGTCAATGTATGCCGTTTTCCACGAATGACGGACATTTTATTGCAGAGTATGGCACGTGTCAATAATATTGCTGCCGTCTCGATATTTCGACAGGCCTTCAATAAAAATCACCGTTGTACTGTAGCAAAATTCTTCAGAATAGCACAGCAAATTGCTTCAGTTTTGAAGGTAGTAAAAACCATGGTGCACACAACAACCGTCAAACGATACCAGCGGGTGCATATAGTTGAGAATAACCAAAGAGCTGGCCAAAATCATTTTACCTTAAGATATCTCAATTGAACAATACCTTGTTGCACTATCGATAGGGCAGGTATGACCATCTTTCAATGATCAAGATTTGGCTTAGACATTCCAGATCACGTGATGTCTAGTGTCAAACATCAGTTATGATATGGAAATCACACTCTTCCGAAAAAAAAAAAACGAAAGTTTCTGGGGGTCATTTAGGTTAATACGATATCAGAGTTCAAAGGTTAGTATGACAAAAAATATATTCCTTCCATAACTTTGGAATGAAATTAACATATCAATCAAGGGTACTACTTTGGTCGCTATGAGCCTCTTTTTTTTTTTTTCTTTGTGGAACTTACGTCCCTCTACAAAATATTCTAATAAAATTTTTGGCGGTCTCGTATAGTTTCGGAGATATAGGTCCATTTTGTTGTAAAACTTCAGAACTTTTTACATCAAATTTCTGTCGTTTGAACACACAGAATTCGACCTTCTTCTGATAAAACAACACACACTCTCTCATTTACACGTTCTCAACAGTTTCAACCAGGAAAAATGATTATTTTTTCAAAAATTGCGTCCCTTTTCAAACCATAACCAATTTGTTGTGATGTCATAGAGCAATGACAGTCGAAAGTGATATATTTGCAGTGTTGCCGTTCTCATTGTTATTGTTGAGAACTGAATGAATTCATGTTTACTTTTGGAGAAAGTTGGATTTTTTGAAAAAATAATTACCTTTCCCGCTTGATAATGTTGAGAACGAGTGAATTTGAGAGTGAGTGGTGTTTTATCAGAAGAAGGACGAATTCTGTGTCTTCAAACGACAGAAATTTGATGTGAAAAATTGTGAAGTGAAACTATGAGAGACCGCCGAAATTTTCATTTGGATTTTTTGTAGAGGAGACCAAATTACGTAAGTTCCACAAGAAATATTTCACAAAAAAAGTGTTCATAGCGACCGAAGTATTACCCAATCGAGATCATACGGCATATTTGGTATGATATGAAAGCTCATTTCCAAAAGCTTTCACGCCAAGCGATAATTCGAGAAAAACATGACTTGGAAAAAATTCACTTGTTCTTCAACTTTAATATGAAAACCAATTGTTGAGTTATCAATGTTCTTTGAGTTTTGCCTCCCACCCAATCAATATATTTGATATTTCACAAATTCCGTGGCTTATTTCATAATTCACAACAAGAATGATTCTATATAAAATCAATTTCTATGGGTTTTCTGGAAATATACAATCGGGTTTCTTCTTTCTTGATACCTAAATTCCATCTGGAATAGAGCTGATATTCGCGACCTCAGTTGATCTATTTATTGAAGATTTATTTTCATGAAAAGATATATTATTTTGGTAATTGAATTTAGGACTCCGTCATATCGAGTCTCTGTTATTGTACAGGGTGTGCCATCAGATTTTTTTTTATATTCTGAAATCATCTGATTCCAGTTCTGTCTCTTTCAATCATCTTGAAACTGAGTCCACAAGAATATTCATAACTGCATATCATAACGTACCAAATGGTTCAATTTGTGAAAATATTGAATAATATAAATCATGCAGTGTCTGTCGAATAGTTCGTCAAGTCGAACACATTAAATTATTTTAATTTTTTGTTATTTTTTTTATAGTGGTGAATGGAGGAAAATGATCTTTTCCATTTTTTCACCATTACGCTGAGCCAGAAGATTACGAAAAATATTTTCAGATATCATAAGTGATTAGCTTTAATTTTTTAATTTTTGTTCTGGCAATGACAATTGTAGATTTGCTGTGGGGAAGATTTCAGAAAGTTTCCTTGGGCAAACAATCGAATTTCAAAAAAAAAAAATTAGTCAGAATGTAAAAATGTTAGAAGTCTCATAGTATAAGAGTCATTTTTTTCAGAAAGTTCATATATAACTACCTATTAGTCGAAGAGTACTTGATACTTTTTATAAAAATGACCCATCAGATGCAAATGAGTCAATATGTGAATACCTGGTTTCAAAACTCCGAGTGGCTACAGATAATTCTGCAGGAAGGAAACAATTTTTTCAAGGAAAGGGAGTAATAGGTACAAACGTCGAAAAACACAAATTCTAATGAAGGATTTGGAAACTGAGCAGCTAAAATACGCTGCAAAGTAAAACTCGGGGCAGACGGCAACAATCCTGCTACTTAAAAATTTCAGATGATATCACAAATTCTGGCCCAGAATGTGCAACTTCTCACTTAAAAGTTGGTGAGGTCAAAAATAATAGGCTCACAGAAGACAAAGCTCTTTTTTTATTGACTGAGGCAAAACTCATCAAGTTTCAAGCCTGGGCTTGGGTTAGCGCTGATTGATGTATTTTCTGGTTCGGCACAGAGAAAATTGGATAATATTTGGCTCATAAGTAAATGAAGTTGCGATGCTAGTTGAGATCAAGCCGAATACAAATAAGCATTCTTAAATGCTCAGACATCTGATGCTAGCATTTTCATTTCATCTCTGGTACCAGTTCGAATAATATCCTCAGAAATACGTGGAAAGCACGAATTGATTTTGAAGAATAACCGACCCTCATCTCCGCGATACTGCAGACCTAAAATATTACAGTTTATTCATGAAACTACCGAAATATTTCAGAAAGAAGCTGAATACATTGCGGAACAAATGAAAAATCTAATTCATACAGACATTTCAATAAATGATAGAAAAATGCGGAACTGAACCACTGCTTATGTAAGTCGGTAATAGATATACAAAGATTGCAATTGGATTTGTCTTTTCTTCATTGCTGGATCAAGTTCTATGAATGGATGTTAACCTCATGGTATGAACTGAAATTGTGTAAATAGCAAGCACTTTGATCGGGGAATGAGGAAACAGTACAATAAAAAAAATCAAGATGATTTCGAGATTTACGCCTTGAAAACATTTGTGATATACCTGAAATATTACCCATGGTATAATGTTCCAACCACAACTCACCGAGTTGTTGATACATGATATCAGAATAAGAGATGCGATAGCTATCAGAAGATGCTCAAGGGAGCGACAATAAAGCAAAAACTATACCGCCAAGGTATACCAGATTTTTTTTTCCATAACAAACCATGGAATATTCATTCCATCAACTATTGGTACCATTTGAGCCTTACATCACTAGTATGCGAAAATTGCCAAAAAAAAAATTGAGAACATATCCAGGAGACGATATGATGCTTTCAGAAGAACCTGAAGTTGAGTAATATAATGTATATGTACTCTTACTACTAAGTACAAAAATGAACTTGAATGAAAAAACAACGCTTTTCATTTATATGAATATATATAGGTATTCTCATTTTGAGTCAGATGTTAGAATGACGATAGTGAAGCCGCCATATTGAATTTTCATATTTTGATGATGAATGCATTATATGCGTCCTCAAGAATCCATTCAAGTCGATTTTGAGCTTATTTTCATAATAATCAATGAAGTTCACCCACCATATTGGCTCCTCCATTTCTAATTTTCAAATTTCAAACAAGAATTTGTAATTCGCATTTTCGAAAACCAAACATTCATCTTTGAGTCGATAAGGATCATGAATGTATGAATTCGTCGGCCCTCTTGGAGCCGTCTTGAACTTTGAAAAAAAAGTATAGAGACCCATATATACTCATTTTTGATAGAATCGGGCTTTAATCACAAAACACGTTTACTATATTGGAGCCGCCATATTGAATTTTTAGATTTTGATAAAGAATTCCATGATATCCATCCCCAAAAACCTCTACATGCCAATTTTGAATTGAATCGGAATATGATCACAGAATTTGACCATTATCATTATTGACTGCACGCTCAGCTATCTTCCTCGTACAATTTACTCAAACCTCAAACGTTCCGATGAACAAAATCATTCGTCTTCATGGTAATAGATTCATAGCATGAATATAATGGTAAAAGGATCAAAAACAATTCCTCACGTATTTATGCCGAACAGTTAAAAGGCGTAATCAGGTTCTCTCCACTTTTTATAATTCCAGAGAATGATCCACATTCCTAGCTGTACCTATTCTTTTGGTTTTTCTAAATTTTGAGCATTTTTTCAAAAGTTTGAGTCCAATTCATTTCCATTCCATTCGAAAGTAAATCTCAAGCCGAAAAATATATCTCGCTGAACTTTGTATGATGTTTTTCCTCCATATAATTTTCATTTGAGTATTTCTCCATCTCAAAAAAAAGCGGTAAATTTTTCGATTGATTGACGCAGGACAATAGACAAGCCATAAAGAATGCCTGTCCTTAATTCGTTAAATAATTTCGATGGAAGTTATCTCCCATTGAAATAGACCGATCAATATCATGAAAATGGAAGTCAGGATATATTATGGAATTCGAAAAGTAACACCTGACATTATCTCGAACGTTCTGCGAGACATTCATATCCGCCTTGGGTATTGTCAAGAAGAGATTTGCGGACAAATGAAACATTAAACTCTCTCACAGTAGGAGTTACCTATGATCGCTGAACTCTTCAAAAACAATTGATTCAATCATTATCAACTGAATTGGAAGATTCACCGGCAACAGATGCATTGATACGTTTTCACCACCCTAAATGATTCTGATATCTATGAGGTGTACACAACTTGAATTGAGTATTCATGGGGATTCCCAACACCAAATTGATATAATTTTCTAGGAAGTTTAGCATAAGGAGGTTAGCATTCTCAGGAAGAGGAGGTTGATTGATGAATTATCAAAACAACAAACTGTTTTCGAAAAGTTGGAGAAGAAACTGAAAACATTCCTATGATGATGATTCATTAGCTTCAATTCATTCAATGGTTAACCCAAGGGTTTCAGCATTAATTCAAATGCAGTTTGTCGTTTGAATTTGGGAGCTATGCTCATCTGTTCCAGAAGTGACCGATCCTGCTTTGTTTCAAGTAACTCCTTCGTACTGAGCGTACCTTGAACGAGTTTCTTGAAAAAATTTAATGAAAGAGAATTTATTCAATCCGAACTTGAACTGAAATAACTGTGAGAATTTAGAGCAAGTATCATCATATTTTTTTCATATTCAATTCTTGGTGTAATTCGTAATTCCGGATATTATCAGTCTATAATTATAATTTTCGACACCAAAAACTAATTACAATATCTTTCATCCCAATACTATGAAAACTTATGATTCCGCTCGATACCATCTATTCTGTACACTTACCCATATGCACCTCGTTGACTTTGTTATTCTTTTTCAAGTTGATGAGTATGTCAACAAAATCCGATCTCGTAATATTATTCTCTTGTCTATATTTCACTGTCTTGAAAAACTCGTCTTTCAGAAACTTTTCTGACCTTGGTTCGACGAATTTCAGTCGAAATATATGAACGAGTGCGTGAAACATCATGTAACAGCTAGTGGCAATAGCTCTGGATCTATCATTGAAATCGAATATTCTTTCTGCAGCTCGCTTGAAACCCGAATGTTCATCTTCGAAACAGTCTCCCTTCAGACCAAAAGCAGTGGAAGTAATTACTTCTGCCCCATAGAGAGTTGCCTCATGTCTAGCATCCATAACATCTGTTTTTTCCATTACTTTCGCTATATGCCTTACTAACTCCACACCATTATCCACGACTATATTGTACATAGATTTGATTTTACCACTGCTATATGCAGGAGTTATCAGTTTCCTGTAAGCCTTCCAGTCAGGATTTTTCATCAGAGGAAGCAGGCTGGATCCTAAATCACTCTTCCGCTGGGCTAAAGTTCTATCAGAAAAATTATTGAAATCAGACACTAGTATATTTTTGATCAATTCCAGATCCTTCAGAAGAAGTGCGGGCTTATCCATAAGAAAAATACCAAGGTAGGGACCATTCATTTCGTCGTATATATCTTTGAGGTTCATTCCTATGCTCTTCTTAAAAGTTAACACATCCTTTATGTTACCGAAGAATGGGATCGGTTTTTTGTAAGGAATCCCTCTGTTTCTCCAGTAGTTGAAGTTCCTCGTCCAGTAGAAATACAGCAAAATTATGATGGTTGAAAGGCATATTGATAGATCGACGCTGGAGTTGGAGGTTGGGAACATCTGGAAAACAAAAAATATTCCAATTGAGCAAACTCATGCAATAGACGTCACATTTTAAATTTGAGAACCAAAAGAGGAAAACTTCACATTGAATGAAAATTCGAAATTCTACGATGCAAAATCAATCTCATCTCTATTCAACTCAATATCGACCATTTTGAATTTCCTTTCAATGCCACAGCTTCTCGGTGAGGTAGACCATAACCATACGAGAGACCACTCGAAAAAAAAACAGTAGACGTGAACGAAGCACAGACAGCTTCAACCACATCAGGGTCATTGGGATTTTAAATTGAGTTGCCAGCGCCATGGTGACGATATTGGTACTAAAGTTGTCTATTCAAGGTCACTCCTTTATTTGTCTACTTTTGTTGATTTCGTTGCTATGAAGGTTGAGGTTAAATGAAGATGGAAGTATCTTTTATTGATTGATGAGGAAATAGAAACATACATTTCAATTTTATTCGAAATTTTGATGAATTTTTTGAAAATAGATTTTGTTGATCCATGTACCTATCAGAAAAATAGCATTTCAGACAATATTCAGTATATTCACACTATAGGCTATGAAGAAAAAAGCTGTTGGAATTTGTGGCGGAATCCGATTTCAAAAGGAATACTCTGGAGTCCGTAGGATACAGTGCAATTCCATCCTATTTTTTGCAAAGTGTTCACATCACCTAACTCCAGTGAATTCTTTAAGTCTCGACTCGGCTCATCTTCAGAAGATACTTCCAAAAGTTTGTGTTGGATATCAAGTTTATCTCTTCATTTTGAAAATGAGATATATGTAATGCGGAAAACTAGATGTTTTCTTGTACTGCAGCAAGACATCCTTTTACCTTGTCCATAGGAATATGTTTCTATATGCTTGTACATGGAAGAAATCTGTAGATTGGTAAAAAAAATAGTTGTAGAGTACTTCCAGTTGTTGGTTCATCTATAAGGTGTGAACATGAATTGAATGAATAAATGGACAATGTGCTTTGAAAGCAATCATTCACATATAGAAAGTGGATAAACAACGAGATAGGACCTTTGGTGTAAAAATTCAAAGTTTTTGTGGAGATCAATAACCCTGACACCAAACTGATATTTTTGCACTCAACATGCGTTTTGCTAACAAGGTGAGCATCTTCAGGGGAAAAAACTGTTATTGAGAAATCAATCAGAATAATTAGTAGTTAACAGTGAAGTTGAACTAAAATTGGATTGTAAAGTATATAAATAAATGATCAGATTGTAAAGTATATAAATAGTTAACTATAGTCTTTAGATTCAGTATCACTTTTCTTCTCTTGAAAATACTGACTCTGTTAGCGAAACACACTTCGAGGATAAAAATACCAGTTTGCTGTTAGGATACTTGGTCTCTACAGAAAGTATAAATAGAAAGTGTAACTTCTCATCGATAACTCTTGAATACCGTTCTTCTGTTATGGTAGTTGAATGAAATATTCACTGTAAATAAAATTCAAAAAGCAGACATAATTGATTGCTTCTGGAAAAATTACGAGGGGTCTATTACTTTCGAAATCCAATGTACACCATTTACTAGAAATCGGGGTTGAAATCTTGAATAAAATCCCTTATTGCTGTACAAATGTCACCTGAGTGAAATTCCCCTTAAAAAATTATAGAGAGTGCTTTTATATATATAAACAAATAAATCCATAATCTAGTGATTTCATATTTGAATTGAATAATCTTAATTTACTTCTCACATACACAGAAAGCTACATACTGGAAAAATCAGTTCCAACAAATTTGAATGTATAGGTATAGAATGAAAATTTGATTGACTTGAAACGAATAGTGAATTATTTTTATATAAGAAAAGTCACTCAAGGCATGCGATGTATTTCTCAATTGTTCAGGATATGATACTGAAAAAAATCCTAAGGAAAGAGCAATTCAATACAGGGAAGTCTTGAAATTGATTTTTCAATAAATGTCAATTTTTCAGTTTGTAACTAGGTGAATATGGCTCAAGTATATACTATATGCTCTGTCACAAGTCTCCATAAAGAAAGGTTGGTGGATAGTTCTCTTCAGATCTCGAGTTATGTGGAAACAATGGAGAGGTGAAACGCTTCGATGATAACATGATTCGAGAGTTTCGGTTCATGACTGTTCCAATCAATTACATATATATGTGGTCGACACTGTCAGGGATATACTAAAGAAAAGCAGCAATACATTATATTATATTTAAGGATCACTAGGGAGCTGAAACTCTCTGCACATGTCAATAGTTTTGTACCATATATTCATCAAGTCCCAGTATTCACTACGTTATTTTCTTTCGATTCAAGACATGTTTCAATGGCAGAAGCGAAGTTCTTGTATTTTCTTGATAAGCTAGAATCGGCAAGCAGCGTCAAAGTGAAAATCGAAGTGCTTGACTGCTATTTTCATAACTAGGTATTGGTTTCAGGAAGGTTTCTTGAAAGGCATGTCTCTAGCCATGTTTGAAGAATGTAGGAGCAGGTTGTTCGAATGCGCCAGGCTTTATTGAAGTATTTCTATCAATATCAATGAATTCTTGCACCACTTGTGGACATTTTCAAATAAGATGAGAATTTGCGAATTCGAAGCTGAATAATGTAAACATAAACAAGAAACATTTGACATCAATGACGTAAAACTCAGTCTCCTTGGGTGAACCAATATCGAGAACATTCCTTTCCTGAACACTGTCATTCGATGATCATTCAACACTAAATGATTGTTGAAGTAGTGGAAGAAGGATGCATAGATAATCGACATCAAAACCTTGAATGAAATGGGTGCTGTGACTAAAGATTTCGCAGAGGTTATCAACGAATTGTGGTTGGAATATTCCTCTCAATACACTGTACCTGAGAACCCAAATTCGACGATTCGCGCCTTGCTTCATCGGTTATGCACCACAAGATACTCAGGAATTTTAGACGTCAAGCGTGTCATCAAAAACTCAAACAAAATTTAACCAAACTTTACAAGGGAACGAGTGTCAGAGTGACAGTGGGAAAATGCGATATTCGTGGATAGACAATTCCAAGATGATAGAAAACTGCGTCAGAAGAAAATGGACGTGAAATAGTAGTTTGTACAACAACACTGGATAATATGTTGGCCAGATCGCACGAGGACAAAGTTTGAGCACGATGCCGAAGGCGTGTGCTCATGCTCAAACAATCGAGGGCTATATGGCTAATATTCACTCGAGTTGAACAGTTGATTTTTTCTTCGACCTGATAAACATTCAAGAACTCTCTTCCGAGTATCATATTGATAATCAATTTTAGATATAGAGCATTCTTTCGATATTTATGAAAATATCAAATGAAAAAAAAAACTCAATTGAATTCAATATTGAACGATACAAATTGAATAAGTAATGTCAAATTATAAAAAAAAGCAAGAACAAGTAGGTTTGGTGATAATTGAACCCACGACTATCGTCTCCGAGGGCTTATAGTTTCAGTTGAAATCATTGAGGTGAAGAGTAGATATAAGTCCCACAATTCCACAAAAAAAAACATCAATTGTGGCATTCCAAACTGAACTCAAAACATTTATTTATTCTTAAGTGAAAATTTCGTGTTTTCGTGTTTGTAGGACAAAATAGGCAGACAGATAAAAAATGTGACATTTCTACAAGGTTTTTTCTGGTAACCAAGTATTTCGTTCTCTGTGGTTGTATGGATATGAAATCGTATCCATTCAGTTGTCTGGAATCGCCTATTTATCCGTATGGTAATTAAATAAGAAATCACCATATTTGCAGGTGGGAGTAGAAAAATGTATATATTGTGGTCACTGTTTCGTGGCCTTCGACCTATTTTGCTCTTAGCAGCATAACCCACAAAGAACTGGTCTACTCAGATTATCTTATTAATGAGAAATTCAGACTCTGTTGAAGATGAGGCAATACATGATTACTTTCTGTAACACCAACTGACTGTCCCATCAATGTATTTGAAAATATGCCGGTCTAATTTGCATCTGCATAACCGTAAAATTTCATATTTCAGCCATAGAAGCCCAAGGTCAAATATTCGTTGTTTACTTTAGGTCTTTTACTGATATGTGATCAAGAATTTTCCTTCGAATACGCAAGTTCACATTTTATTCGAAAAAATATTCACAAGTGGCACAGGAAACTGATTGTTATTGATGGAAATACTTCAATAGAAGCCGTGCGAATTCAAATTTTTCTTCAAACAAACTGCTCCTACAAACAAACTGGTTGAGGCATTCGCGGCGAAGGCTTTAGTATTCCTACATTTCTTCGAGTTCGTACTGGACATTTCTATTTCGTAAGGCGTATTTATATTAATGCAGGTAGTCTGGAGTGTTGATCAATTCTGTCAAATTCGGAGAATAATCATCAGTATCAGTTGCCGCACTACCTGCCGTGACTTTATTAGATATTCTTGGTTGTCTTAGAATGGGATTCCAAATTCTGTTAAGACGCTCCTTCTTTTCTGTTGAAATTGCCCGTGTATTTGTGGATCTTCATCGCCTCCCGTACCAGTCGACTATGCTAACCCTGGTTGGGGGCAAACAGTTTCGCATGCTCTTTGAGCCTTGTTCCCATGGATCTTTCAGTGGTACCGATGTATACCTTCCCACAGATGCACGGTAATAGACCCCCGCTGCTGACAGTGGGTCTCTTTTGTCTTTAGCCGACCTGAGGCTTCGTTAGATCTTCTTGGTCGGTTTGAAAACCGTTTTTATGTTGTGTTCATCCAAGAGTTTCCCAATTCTGTCAGTTACCCTCAGGATATATGGCAGATATGCATTTGCAACTATCTGAGAGTCCTGTGGAACTCTTCAGTTTCATGGCCCTGTTGATCTCGGGTACACTGTATCCATTGGACCTCAAGGTCACTTGAAGATGTTCCAGTTCTTTTTCTGAACCAGAGAATCTAGAGTACAGCACACTTTCCTGTGGGACTCTGTGGTTTATATTCTGGAATTCAGAGAAATTGTTCTCGATGTCTACACACTGTATTCTGTTACCGAGATGGGATTTTATCAGTTCCAGACCATACCAATTTTATTCAACAAGTAATTATCTATGCTATACACAATCGAAGGCCTTGGTTACATCACACAAAAAAAGATCTGTGTTTACAACTCCAGGCCTATGTTCGCGACAATCGTGCTTACAGCATGAATTATGGAAAAGTCTTGCCCAAGTTCAAATTGTCATATTTTACGAATGTTATAATTATCAATAAAGAAGCATCAATCGTTCCTTCAGGATTTTTTCAAAGTTCTCACCGATGATCGGGATTATGAAGATGGTTCTGAAATTTGTGGCCAAATCAGGGCCTCGTTTCTCACAATTTGGGAGTAACGCAATTTCATCATTCACAGGAGACATTCCTTTGAGGAAGCATAGAACACACATATATTAACTTTCGACGGCACGAAATTTGCTTTTCAAAAAATATTCATCGATACAAAAAAAGGTAGAATACAAAGTGAAAAAATATACGTGTTATTAGTTCTGAGACTGAAGACTGACCTAAGTCGCCAAAATAATTCGGGAAGATCTCTGCTCCCGTGAGAACTGTCGACTCGGAGATAAGTAAGAGTAACACGCCAGGATTATTCTCTAAGCTTTTCAATGTTATTCTGTTGAAGTCCGAATTGAAAAAGGAATTCTCAAAAGAAATGAAATACTTATTGAAACTGTGAGTTTTCTTCAGAGGTCTTTTTGAATTGTCCATATTTACTTTCTCATGTGAACTGTGCAAACAGTTTTCATGGATTCATCAACTTTTGTGATAGTAGTGGGTTTTTCAAACTTGTTTGCATGTGTTTGTCGTATGTGTTTATTCACGTAAGTTTTCGATTTTGGTTTGAAAATTTCAGGGTTATCGCGTGTTTCGTTACATTTTTCGATTACTTTTTCTTTTTGCTTAATAAACCGTTTGAGTTCCGCGTAAAGTAATTTTGTTCTTCCTTTCTGGTCGTACGTAAAGTCGTTCAGGAGACTATGTCCATGTCGATATTTAATGGGTTCTCGTTCGTTTTATATCCAAAAATTGTTCTAAAATTGTTCGTTCCGTTAACCAGCTGACGAACGTCAACCCTCAAAAGTCGAAACTTGTGCGAGCAATGGATCAACGAGGCCTCACCTTTTAACGTGCGATTACCCAGCACGGTGACCCGTCGAGGATTCGAACCCCGGCCTTCCGCTTGATACGCAGATATGCTAACCACTACACTACCGAGACCACTCCATTGATTATATCGATGGGTTTCACTTTTGTGGTCGAATGTACGGAATGGTTGTATGCAAGTATGACATAAACCATTTTCATTTGAGGTGATGTTTTCAGAAATCCTCTGGTATAGGAGACTGATGTGTTCAATGAGTGTACAGTGTAGTCCTTCAACTTGTCCGATCGATTGCGGGTGATTGGGTGAGCAAAAGTGTACAAGAATTGTTGTTAATATTGAAAGTTTGTCAGCTATATCAGTTGCTGAGAGAAAAGGCAAGTGATAAGCTTGCGCATTCTTTAAAAAACGATCAATTACGGTTTAAAATTTTTTATTTTTTTTTCTAGAGTATAAACATCAATATGGATAATTTCGGAAGGTTCAGTAGCTGTTCGAGTCATATATATTTTCGTTTTGATCGAGTGTCTTCCATATTCGCTTTCTTGGTATATTTCACACTGATTAATAATTTTTTGTATATAATCTTCATATTTGGCAAATAATATTAGGCTTTGAGTCTTTGTTCGGTTTCGTCAATGCCTTGATGATTACTTTAACCTTCTTGATATGCTTGTATGAGAACCGTAATTTCATTTTTTGTTGTAACATCAATCAATGTCAATTCATATGGCTTCAATTTTAAGGAGGGCCATTTGGAGTTTTCATGAATTACTTCGCAGAATCTTTCATACGAATCTGGTAGTTCGAAATAAAGATAGTAAGGAACATTTGGGACAATACATTCTGTGACAAAGTCGACTACATCGTTTTCAGAATTATTTGGAGAAAGTTGAACAATCAATACTTGTTTCTTTTCTAATAAAATTTTGATTAACGGCTTTGAAAGTGAATGAAGAACGTGTTGAAATATGATTCGGTTTTGACCGAGGTTCACAGGTAATTCTGATAAAGGTATTTCAACGATAGGGTTTTCTTTGTTGGTATGGATAGTTACGTCATCGTCGTTTATTCCTATTGGACTATGTTCATGAATTTCTTGGTTTGCGTGAGTGTCACTCTCAGGATGGACTAATGTGGAAATATTTTCTTCCTGTACGTTTTCATTTTCGTCTTTGACTTTAGAGATTGTACTTGGTTGTATGTCAATTGGACCTATAGTCTTGATTGTGTCGGTCTCCCATGTGATTTCGCCTATTTGTAGAATGTCAATAGCTGGTTGATAGTTAGAAGCTTCGAGAAGAAGGGAATATTGATTCTTGATTGCAAAATGTGACAGATTGAGCCAGACGATCAGATTTCTCGAGAATGTCCTCTAGTTCTTTCCAAAATGTTGTTTCCTTTGTATGAACTACAATGCGTTAAAGGGCATTGGCATTTGTGTTGGCTGATCCTATTTTGGATTTTATATTATAATGATATTCCTCGAGTTTTATTCTCTAGCGGAATGATTTCGAGCTTGTGTCTTTCAATGGAAAGATCCATGGGAGTGCCTATGGTCAGTGATTACATTGAATCTTCTGCCAAAAATGTAAGGACGGAAATACTTGGTCGCCCAAACAATCGCCAATGATTCTTTGGGTTAAGAAAATTCTGGGTATTGAACGATTGGCTCATTTATCAATAAATTTCAACAGGTTTGAAAACGCGACAAGAATTCTTAATCATGGGTGATTTGTGCACCTTTTTTCAAGCATTCGATTAGAGGTTTTGTGATTTTGGCAAAATTCTTTATAAACCTTCGATAATATTCAAGAAGTCCCAAAAAACCTTTTATTTATTCTGTTGTTTTCGGAAAAGGGAATTTTTTAATTGCTTTCATTCTGTCTGGATTGGGTTTGACACCATTTGGAGTGACAATATGGCCAAGATAAAACACTTCTCTCCGTAAAAAATCAGATTTATCAAGTTGAACTTTGAAATTCGCCTCTCAAACACGGCTCTCAATCTTTCCATGTGCTCCTGAAGGAATGTAGAAAAGATTATTACATTGTCGAAGAAGACCAATCATTTTTCGTTTTTTATATCTCTCAAAATATTTTCAACTACTCTTTCGAATGTTACTGGGGCGTTCTTCAACCAAAAGGCATACGAAGGTATTCATAGTGCCCTTATTCAGTTTTGGAGGCAGTTTTTTCAATATCTGCTTCACACATATCAATTTGGTGGAACCCACTGGTATGATCCAATGTTGAGAAATATTGGCACCCACCTAATATTTCCAAAAGATCTATTATATTAGGCAAGGTGTATTTGTTATGGATTGTTTTTTCCCTCAAGTTTCCGATAATCTACCACAACCCGCCATTTTTGCTTACAATTTTTGTGTTTCAATTTCTTTTTCGTGGATGAAAAGATTCCTATACGTTTTAGTATATACCGATATTTTGTCAATGGTCTTTATACGGTTTTGAGTTGTATTTGTGACAGAAAATGTCGGAAAATTCAAGGCATGATTTTTCTATTATCGACTCATATCTTCCGTATTGAAATGGTCAGTCCTGATAGTAGATAGTTCAAGTTTACGTTTGTCTCATCGAAGTTTTTGAAACTGAATTCTTGTATGCATGTTCTATCAAATATTTCGACAACAATCGGTTCTGAGAAATCTAGTGTTATCTGCTTGGTACTGTTATTCAATACGGTCGTTAATGCTGTGTATCTTCTGATAAGGGATTATTATTTCACCGTAATTCACATATATTTTTATTTAATTACTTGTTTGTTGCAAGGAAGCATAGATATGAGATTCAAACTTTTTTTTAGCCTATGATAGTGTAATTTAATTTGGGAATGTGGCGTTATTAGCACTTCATTGCTCAAATTTACGCAAGCTTGGATTAATTATCGATACCTATCAATCTGTTGAATATATATTATGGAATTTTAATAAATAAAATTTAAGATTTCCGGAAACATAAAAAATGTTAAGAATGGGTATGAAAGGTCTGTGCTCGTGACATAATTTTTGAAAAACAGTTGAGACTATACTTGGATCATTTTGGATTCTATCAGAATATAGATTATAGGCCTTATTTGTATCGATAAACGATTTGGTTAAACCAGTATCAACTAAAAATTTTGAAAGGTGTTCTGGCAAAGTTATATACGACAATTCGCTAGAATTGAAAGAAATCTGCGATGTCATTATTGGTTCTATATTTGACCGGTGTTTTGGCTTATTGACTGAAACTTTTGATCATTGGTATTCTGCGTATTTTCATTATGATTTTGACTTTCGATTTCACAATCTCTCAAACAGTACTTTATTTAATTGGTCTCTGCATTATATACTTCTTCTGAAATGAAATTCTCTTCCGGCAGTTTATGAGAATGAGAGGGGCCCATTTGTTTTCTATGAAATGTTTGCCCCGTCGAAACACTCACAGGTGTTTGAATAGAAAGACTTCGATTGGAATCAGGCTTGAAAACGTTTTGGTTGTGTACAGGTTGCCTAAAGGCTTGGGGATTTGTGAAGAACTTACGTGGTGGAATATTGTTTCTTAGCTGAATATTTATCGCTCGAAAGGGAAAATTGTTTTGTGATCAAAATGATTTGTTTTGAGGTTAATTTCGATTATACAACGAATGATTGAACTGACCATTTAATGTATGTGCGTTAAAAGAAATTCTGGTTCTATGAGAGTTACTTGAATTTTGATAAGGAACTGGCCTGATATGGATAATATTTGGTCGATTCGAAATTCTATTCGAATGTTTTTGGTGATAATTGGCATATGCATCTTGAAATATGAATTGCAGGGTCTGATTCAAGTCGTCAGGTCTCATACAGTGAATTCTTGTACTCAGAGGTTTTTTCGAGCCCGATAAGAATTTTTCTGAAGCAAGCGAGTTATACAGCTTCCTTTTTTGAATTTTCATAGTTTTCATGACAATCGATTTAGCAACAAATCAGATTATTATCATACGTTGATGTATTCTAAAGTATCGGTAATAGTGTTGATCTCAAAATCTCCAATATATTGACCCATCTTCAGCTTTGATGAATATCAAATTCTTTAACGAATTCAAGGCTTCCCAGTGTTCTCATCTCCTCGGTGTTCTCACCTCTGTTCAAGTTTCTACAGCTGCTTATATAGGTTTTTGAGTTCATTGTGTTGTTGAAATTTGTTGGTATGTGGATTGTGTGTGTTTCATATTTTCTGGTGTAGTTAGATATATATATATATATATATATATATATATATATATATATATATATATATATATATGTTAGCATGAAGATTCTCACGGACGAAGTATGATGAGATGTTTTTTCGGGTTTCATTCCGTGTTCTGTGGTTTTGATCCCCTGAAGGATAATTGTCACAACGTTTCGGCAAAGTCTCATCTGCCATCTTCTAGGTGATGATTGAGTTTCGTCCTCCGAACTCGACTAAATATTTCGAGTTCTACTTCTCAATATATAGGGGTGTTCATTGATGGTATCTTTGACCTGGGCCCCTCCCACTTCCTTCCTTGGTCCGACTGCATTTTTCATTATGTCTGTATGGTAATTACTTGATAAGGTCCGACCTCGTTCCTCTGGTGTGATCGGCTTGTTTTTGTTTTGTGATAGGATGGATTTCCACGTTCTTGGTAATCTTTGGGCATCATCTCTCTTATTCATACTACTCGGTCGTTTCTCAATTTCGATAGCCTCTCTGATTGTTCGAGAGTAGAAGTTTTCATCGCTCGCTAATGTTTTTGTGTTTTCGAAATTGATGTTATGCCCTGTCTCCAATACGTGTTGGAAGATGGAGGATGTGGTGACTTTCCCTTTCACTGATAGCTCATGTTCATCCTTGCGTACGTTGATCCGTCTGCTGGTCTGGCCGATGTAGGACTAACACGTATTGGAGACAGAGCATAACATCAATTTCGAAAACACAAAAACATTAGCGAGCGATGAAAACTTCTACTCTCGAACAATCAGAGAGGCTATCGAAATTGAGAAACGACCGAGTAGTATGAATAAGAGAGATGATGCCCAAAGATTACCAAGAACGTGGAAATCCATCCTATCTCAAAACAAAAACAAGCCGATCACACCAGAGGAACAAGGTCGGACCTTATCAAGTAATTACCATACAGACATAATGAAAAATGCAGTCGAACCAACGAAGAAAGTGGGAGGGGCCCAGGTCAAAGATACCATCAATGAACACCCCTATATATTGAGAAGTAGAACTCAAAATAATTAGTCGAGTTCGGAGGACGAAACTCAATCATCACCTAGAAGATGGCAAATGAGACTTTGCCGAAACGTTGTGACAATTATCCTTCAGGGGATCAAAACCACAGAACACGGAATGAAACCCGAAAAAACATCTCATCATATATATATATATATATATATATATATATATATATATATATATATATATATATATATATATGCTTGGTCTTCAACTATGGGCCTGTTTCGAACATATATCAATACCCAAATGGCATTTATAAAAATAATTGTATTTCAGTACGCATCGATGAAGGAATTAAATTATTTTCTAATGAAAAATCATCAACAGTAAATGAATCGAAACGAATATGGTGAATATGGTTCAAGAGAAGTTGCAAAATTTGCTTTCAAATGTGATCATTCATCAAAACAGTTAGGAATTGAAACCTTCATTTCTGGACCTGCTTCAGTAGCTTCTTTCAAATTATTTGTATTACCAATTCAATACTGTCAGCTTCTCCGACCGGGGCTCTACTGAGTGTATCAGCAATAAAGAGCAGTTTTTCCGGACCGTATGAAACTTGCAAACCATATTTCTTCAAGTTAAGAATCATTCGCCGAATTTATTTCAGACAAAGTTGTCTCAAATAACGAAATAAAAGTTTGATGATCCGTTCGAACATCTATCGTCTGACCATAAATGTAAGGATGGAAATGACTGCATTCTTTCTCGATTTGAAGTCTGCTACTGATGTTCGGATATTTCTAACAGGGGGGAAGTATTCGTATTCTGACTTCAACTGGAAAAGTGCATGACGTGAATTATTTTGAATTCGATTAGTCTTCTCCTATGTGTCTTTCACACCTGTTGACAGCATGTTGTCTCATTCACATACATTTGAATAACTCTCGAAGTCTCTTTCAATAAATCATTTTAATGTTCTCACTAACTCTCCGACAGTGTGTTGGACATCATCCACATAAAGTAATGAATTTTCTATATGTGCTCAGAGATTCTTGGCTTTGGCTTAGTTCGGATGCTCCATCGAATATTTTCCGTTTAGCTTTTGTATAACCTAGTTTATAATGCTGTCGAGTTTTTTTCAATTGTTGAAATTTCAATTGAAATTCAATCCGTGGAGTTAGCTCCAAAGATGATACCGAATTATTAAATTGTATCTTAAATGAAATTATCCTAATTTGTTGGTATACTATATTTTTTTCTATTGTTTCTTTCGATTTGATTGACGTTTTCTTCTCTTTTGTTATATTTATTTTATATTTTTTATGATCCGATTTATGAAATCGACTAACTTTATGCTTCTGTCTAACTTGTGTTTGGATTTATGGAAGCACCTATCAATGTATTGACTACTTCCTTATTTGTTGTCTCATATTGTATTTTTTGGCCTCAATATTCGTTTTTCTCTCCTTTGGCAATCGAATGAGGATTTGTGTGACAAAACAGTAATGTGTTTTCATGGAGACTATTCGATCGTGGACTGGGCATTTATATATAAATGAATTCAATGTTTTCATTTCTTAGAATTGCAATGGCCATTCACTGATCGCGTTCGTAGTTAGATAATGTTCACTGAACTCGTATTAGTGAGTGAGTCTCCGAAGATCTAATCCTTATACTATCAGTGCGACCATTCCCATTGGCCTGCCATATGTAATCAGAGAATCAACATGGATTCATAAATGTGAGCTGTACTGGCTCCGACCAACGAATAAATCAAACCAAAATCGATACTTCATCAAAATGTTGATTCCACTAATTTCTCGTCGGTATCATGTTTTGCAGTCCCAATCAATGACCTCTGCTCAAAAAATGCATGTGCATATCAGCATTGCTGTTATCAACCCTGTGAACATTTGAGTGATTCCATAAACATCATATGAACTCGACATTGAGTAAAACCGTTACTATATAAATACTATGACGTTATCTATCACGTCTTATCTACAGTGGAAGTAGAAACAGGAAACTTCAAACCGCTTGCAAAATAATCTCATACTCTAGCGAGTAACTTGAATTGTCAATAGCTAATTTATTTGATAACTATTCGGTATTCTTCAACATTGTTGATATCGAAATACATGTTACGGGATGATTTCGTTTCACCAAGGGTACTACGAACTCAATAAAACTCGAAAAACATTCAACTGACCTTAGAAATTCTCAATGAAAACCATAATATTTTTATGTTACTACTTGATTATAATCTAACAAAATTCAATTTCCCAACCATTATAACTGGCACAAAAAGCTCCTTTTCAGAAATTATTCGCCCACTAGAGATCATTCCGGTTCTTTATGGAATTGCTTCGACTGAAATCGTCAGGTACTTTGATTTATTCCGCCTACGGTGTTTCTTGATATTCTTGTGGTATCATAGGTACTCAAGAGTTCACTGGAACCCTATAGATTTCTACGAAATATTATATGGCTTGGTGGATATCTTAGCAAGCTTGGCTCGCTTATTTCTTCTTCTAGACCAGCGGTTCTCAACCTGTTGTACATGTACCACTGGTGGCACATATCATTATTGGCGGTGGTACACAAAAACAGACCCAAAACCAGTACCACAAAAAATAAAACAAACAAAAAATTAAAATAGTATTTTACGTTTCAACTATGAAAAACTATAAACTTATAAACTAAAATACGGGAGTATTGAATAAAAATTGCTGGGCAACGATTTGGTTTTTTAAAAATTTCGTTTATTTTCGAAATGAATACAATTGCTCGTTAGCTGTGCTGGATCGAACGTAAAAATCAGACATTGAAGCGTCCTCGCGTTTATATAGGAATAATAATGCAAAATCAGCGTCTACGAGCCATGGTAAATAACTTGTATTAATACAATGGATATATTCATCATGAATATATAACTATTGGTAACCCTTTTTGTCGAAATGCCCGCTTAATTAGATTACCTAGCTATATAGGTACTTCAGTTAGGTGGTACCGAACATTATAAAAATAATTTGGTGGTACAAGACTCAAAGAGGTTGAGAACCGCTGTTCTAGATGAATAGTTGAACTCTTTCCTATACCTAGAAGAATTAGGCTAGGACGCACACCGCACACTGATAACAATTCGATCGTTATTCAGTTGTTATTGATTTGCGTTTGGCTTTGGAGGGTGGGCATAGCCAATAATGAGTGTTGCCAACTTTAATACGTGAAAATAGTAATAGTGGTTGGGTATGTTTGATTCATTGTCTTGTCATTGCTTGTGATAGAAGCGATTTCATTCGGAGATATTCTGAAGCTGTTATGGAAAGCTCCGATTATTGAGTGTTGTGATGACAACTTATCTGAAAACAGATGAAAAGGAAAGTAAATGTTGACTTCATCAGGTATAGTGATGGATAAAGGCAAAAATTGGTGTATGACAACATATATGGCGTTCTATTGGTTGCAGATGAAGACCAAGGTGAAGTGTACAGCGGCCGTAGAGACATTTTAACATCTTGACACGGGCGATTTTTTGTCTACCTCAATTTTTTATTGAATTGAATTTCTCTAGCCATTAGGACAGGTGGTATCAAGGACAAAAGTACTAGAGGTAGTGAATACTTTGGATTCATCCAAAAACACGACGATGGAATTATGTATTCACGTGGTCAGCCATCTTTCAACGAGCCCAGCTACCATTCAACAGGTAGGCAAATTCCTCGTGCTGAACACTCTTTCCATTTCAGACCATCTCTTTTAGTTTTCCCCTTTTGGTACGAGAAATCTAATGCAGAATCAGTTTTTTTTGTTGGAGTAATTTTGATGAATATATGGGGCGCGCACCCCCCGTACCCGGCCAAGCCGAGGTGGCTGACGCACGATCTCCTGCAACAAACCACCCCAATCCAAAGCCCGTGGCCACACTCCGGTGGCTTCCCTAAACAGGGGGCCACGCCCCCCCTTAGGCCCATTGTTGAATATTGTATTAGTGCAAGTCTTTCCGCTGTTGGACTTTCTCATGAAGCAGACTTCTGTCGTATATGACTTGAAAGCAGATACCCCAATATCCTACCCGAATCTGCAATCCAACTATAGGAGCACCTTGTAATAGTCGAGGCATACACCAGACACACTTCAGGCAGCAATGGATGCGCTCCAAGTATAGTGTATGACAGTAATAACCCATATCGCTATTGTTTTCGCATTGAAATATTGAATTCATCTATCGAATGCCCTTCCTGTATTTTACAAGCGCTTATTGAGTACATTGCGGTTATTTTGGTTGGTTATATATCATTGACTAGTGGACTGAACAATTCTCACCCTTCAGGTATATTGTTTTTCGTAAACTGCGGTGATTACCGATGGAGAGTATAACCCTGATTGTTAAATACAATACAAGTGGTGATTTGCACTCAAAGTTGAGTGTGTAGAACCAGAGTGTTAGTTGGTATTCGTTTTTTTTTAACCAGAACCGATCAGAGGTCAACTCACCCGTTGAATTCAAGGAAGAAAGTATTTATTTGTTGTCGAGGAAAGAATAATACTTGTTTGATTTGAGATCTGTATACATCTCTTACCCACCCCAACGACCAACGGCAGTCCCCAAAAAAATGGAGCAATATTGAGGCTTCGCGGCCGAGGTTTCTTCCTCTCGGGTTTGGCCCCGGGCCCCCCCCCCGAAAAAAACTGGAGCACTATATATTTTTTTGCTACTCTCCACTCGAGATGATTCCTCAACTTCTCATGGCGCCAGTAGTAGATGTCTCCAAGGGCTAATATGAACACATTCTGGTAGAGACTGATTTCCACAAAGTGGGGGTTCCCTACGTTTTCTTCGTGCTACCGGTTCCTTCATGCCTGACCCATTGGGTTCACTTCGTGTCTGAGGTCGAAGATATTCAAATTATGTGGCATTGTGACGAATGCTGTTGTGCGCTGAATATCGAATGAATTATCTTGGGAAAATTTTTCATGCTTGACAGGGAGTCATTTGCCAGAAAGGGGTGTATGTAGTCTTGTTTAGGATTTGGCGTAGGATTCAAATTACTAATATTGCCCACCTCGTGTCGATCAGCTGTTGCATCTCCCCTTGTTTGTTGCAACAGGCTCAGCAGTAAGGTGTGATGAAGAAAAGTCAGGTATCACATTTCGAATGACTCTCCAAATGTACAGGCTGATCCAAAATTGCTATTTGTATCTTCGCATGTACCTCTCCCAAAGAATGCTGTATCTAATCTACTATGTCTATCTATATTAGGAGGCTTGATTCTCGACAAGTGACTATGAGTATGACCAAGTCGTATTCCAATACGTTCCTTCAATTTTCCGGTATCAGCGACAAATTTCGAGGATATGAGACGGTTATGATTGAACTAACCAAGGAGGAGCCACAAGCTAATTTTCTGAATGATATCAATCTCTTAAATATAAGCGACCATTTCCTACAATTTAGAAATATTAACCGTGATTTTTAATCGTATCATAACTCATGGCATCTGAGCTTACATATCCCTCGAGCTGAGGACGCATAGCCTGCCTCAATAAAGTGAGCTGTTCTCCAACCATGCTATTTCCCAAACGTCCATGATAACACAAAGCAAAAAATATGTATTTACACACCCTGTAAGAGAGGTATCGTACTAGAACTCTACTTCTACCGACAGATTCGGCAAACGAAATCCGAATAATGGGAACTGATTATACATGTCCAAAATGTGAATAGAAGGAGAGGGTTTGTAACTTATCAGCAATTGATGAAACGTTTTTATTGGACAGAAATTCCCAAAGAGTAGTTGAATACCTTCATATATTATCAACTAGACGGTCGTAGAAAGTCACTCTTCCTCATAACTTTCGAAAGTGACAATATATCAGAAAAATAAATCATTAGTAGGTACTATGTCAGTGCCAGCGCTATCAACTTCATTTCTAGAATAGAATGAGATGTCTTGTGATACCATTGTTGATAGTTATTCCAATTATTTTTCCAAGACTCAAGGCATAGAGAACCGTTGTCGGTAAATGAATGTATTCAAATACTGATAACTGAGAATCTGCTGGTTCGATTTCAGAAAAATGCACTAATGTTGAATAGAGAATTGAATGACCTTTCGAACAAAGCATCGTGAGCCCCTCATTCCCATTTGAAAACAAAAGTTGATACTCCCTCTCTCTGTCGAGTGAAGTTATACAAATATTTTTTTAACTCAAAAGCACTTACAATGATTTCAACGAACGTAATATTTGCCCGACTTTCATAACTTGTTGAGAGAGTTGCGGCTCTTTCAACAATGTTCATTGAGGCCCATATTTTCAGCATTGAAAGAATTACACATCGTTTCCGTTTGGTTGGACATTTGCCAGAGTCGAAAAATTCGAAATCAGACCCTGAATACCCATCTGAATCATTCGATAGAACATGATATTCCTTTTCCAATGACCAAACACCTGTGGTCATTTCTTCACAATGGTGGCATAGGAGAAATTTTTTACAAATTCACTATGGCTGCACCATGACGGCACCATGAATTCATTCTCAGGCATCACGTTGAACAAAACACAACATTTGTTCAGTTCTTGGAAAGATGGAGAAATTTGAATTTTTCACTAAGTCACAAGCTTTTTTTTTTAATTATTTTTTGGAGTCTCAAGAGGAAGTGGTATGTTTGAAATTTCAACGTGAATTCATTTTCCTTTGAAAACCGCTGATTATACTGGTATCTGTTAAGTTCAACAGTAATTCACCAACTTCTCCTGAATCAGTAATATGAAACGCTTAGTATATTTGGTATTATTCGATTAAAGATGTCTACTTCAAAGTTGGAGTCCAAAATATGTTCTTTTCCAGTGAGAATTTCGAAAATTTAAAATTGAAATCAAAATTTTCCGGAAAAAAATTGAATGTGTGTGAATGGTTAGAAAATTTCACTTTCCGAAATTTATGACAAAAACTGTACAAAATTTGTCTTTCGTCTCTCACATCAACAAACTGATGAGATGACGTCATTGCGCTCCCATATCAAATTCGGGAGAAGGTAGTCCTAGGCTGATGGTAAATGACTACCATAATTCCATGTTCTATCTTATGATCTTGAGAAAAGTATAGTGAGTCATTTGGAATTTACTCTCGCTCAAACCTTTACGTATGTGCTATAATTCAATTTTGTAAATATATAAGCCTCATCGGAGATCACTTTCAGATGATTTCGTTGTAATCCGCATGGATGAATTCACGAGTTTGTTATTTCGGCTGTCTATCCGTTGGTTTATCGTTATTGTTTCTTAATGTTACATCAATTTCTCGGTTGAGATTCCGTAATTTCTACTGCTTTTTCGGAGGCTTGCACTGATGATGTTTGAATAACTTGCACTTTTCCAGATTGTTGATCACAGCCCCAGCATGTGATGCTTCATAAACACCTTGGTTTCGAGGGAAATAGTTCCATTGGTCTGGATAGGCCAGACAAAATATTATTTGGGGTTTGAATATTCGGAATATTCTGAATATGTTTCCATCATGTCGTTGACCTCTTCTATGAAAAGTAATGTTACAGCCAATTCAAGTGTCCATGGATCTTCTACCCAGTTGTGTATCGGTGTTTTCGGTGTGGGGGGGGGGTTCCCCCCTTCGTTTGTCGGCCCGGCCCCCCCCCCCGGTTTGTTTGGCGGGGGGGCGGGGGCCCTGTATCACATTTCCTCAGGCGATGAGTGGTTCAATTGAACCGTGTAAGTTTTTTTCTCAATTTCACTGTCACCACTACTTGTGGTGGAACTGAATGCGTCTTTAGTTGAGTTTTCGAAATATTTTCAGAGCCATATTTCACTCAAGTTCCATCATTACGACTATGTCTCTCAAGCAAAGAACCTCTGCCCAGTTTGAAAGAGAATGAGAACACGTTTAATTCTTCTATAATACGTTTTTTGCAACTTTTTGAGTTTCCTGAATTCTCTTTTTATTCTATTTTTTATATTTATGATCATATATCCCTTTGCTGAAAACTCTGACGAGTGCGTCCAGAAGGTAGGGCCTTTTACGGACAAGGGTCGTCTAATCATCTTGAGTGCCAAAGCACTCTGGGGCATGTTACTAAATTTCACGATAGCGCATCGGCTGTTTCAACTATAGAGGAACCAAGAGAATCCCACCTATCAGAATTGGTATACAGAAAAATAATAATTGCCTATCGCACCGAGCAGGTTGAACATAATTTTCCTGACCGCGGTTCGAACCGGCAGTGAAATAGCCAAATTAAATATGATGACTGCACGTTCGATCGTTTGGCCACACCAATCTACCAAGAAGCGAGGAACTATGGATTATGATTATGGATTGAAAAAAGAAATAGAATATATCAGAAAATCGCATATACGTGAGAATCTGTGAGCTAGGAAGACACACGAGATGCAGGAAAGAGAAACCACATGCTACAAGTTATGTGAAGGGGCCAGTGTCAATGCTATTGAATATCTCCGCAGATAAACAAGAAGCTTCACGATAGATCTGAGGTCGCAGAGAAACAGGTCACCGGCTTGCTCCTCAAACACAATTTTATCGAATATTTGCTTTAACCGAATGCCAAAGGGTATCTCTGACATGTAGATGCGGAAAACATCCGCAAAGTTGGAGAAATCAAGGAACAAAATCATCATCCCATGTTCGAAAACCGTGATAAATGGCGGATTGGACTTTTATTACATAAGGTCAATCCGCGATCACTCATACCGATCGCCTCCAAAGATACTGATGGTTGACAGTATCGGATATCTCTTGTTTGAATATTTTTGGCAAGATAACTATGGTTTTTTATTTATTAACTAACAAATTCAAGGTTTTTTCAACAAACATGTTGCTTTATCATCAAGATTTTCAATTGTATCACTCATCTCCATTTTTGCAGTATCCTCTGAATACAATGTATTCGCTTTTTTTCAATGAATATGTTCCTTTAGGACTTCAATTCTACTAGCCACATTGGAACTTACATTGGTTCAATGAAGATTGGAATGAACAGCATTTTTTTTTAAGGCTCATTACGATTCGATCAATATCATTTGTTTGATTGTCGATTGCTCTCTATTCCATGCAAATTTTTCTCAAAATTTTTCACATGCTCTCAAATCATTTTCATTTTTCGTAGGTTTCGTTTCTCAATACCTTTTTGTTTTATAGCTAGTTTAAACGATTGTCTAGCATTTCTGAAGACAATGATTTAGTTTATGAAAATTGTGATTCATACATCCAGTGTATCTTGATGATGGTTTCACTTTATGCCACTAACAGATAGATTCGACATCCATAAGGTCCCTAAGAAGTCCATTCCGTGTTCAGTTTGTTCATGAAACTCTTGAAGGCTCGAGCATATTCATAGAATAATCATTGGATATCTATCGTCACACTTGAGATACGTTTTGAGTATAATGAGATGTAAATATTGTAACTCATCTTCGTCTGAGTTCTCTCGTTCATTCAGCCCCGTGAAACGAAACATAACATCTATAACTTCAAATCCCTGTTCAACCAAAAATATCACAATTGCAATTCGAAAGAGGGTATTCACAGCTGGGGAATTCACAAAATATTACAAATATATTCATATATAATTCTAGGAGTGTATATATATATATATATATATATATATATATATATATATATATATATATATATATATATATATATATATATATATACGATTTAATGATTTCCCTGTCTGCATTTCATTCGCTGTTATCGAATCGTATAATATGTTTGTTGCCATAACAAGTATCTGACCCATTTGACCCCTCGAGTTTCCCCACAATGTAACATATCACCATATATTTTGATATACTTAGCCACTTCTGATCATATTCTGTGAGTGATGTTGATTACCTTTCTGGGAGATATCTAGTGATTCCCAATCGAAAATTATATTTTTGCCTTCGTGAATAGCTTGTTTCATATTCGAGCCTTCGTGTAAACATTTATTCCAACATCGAAAATGACTTGTGGTGGGTCATATCGTGATGGGTTTGATCAGGACAGTAATTACAGAGATCTGTAATTTAATTTTTTTTCGGAAGTAACTTCATCTTGGGAGTTGAAAAACAAAATACTCCTGTTCAATATAAACATTTTTTCGGAAATGAAAAAAATTATTAAGCCGACTGATATTTTCAATTTCTGGAGAGAGGGTAATCGTTGCTGACTAGTCTTGTCTAGAACGAAACTGGTAGTATAGTTGAATAGCAGCTTGTTGCAAAGTACACTCTTATTACACGTATTTTGATATTTCGACAATGTTCATTGTCATCATCAGTTGCAACTGAAGTATATCACGAGTTGAACATCAATCAAAACCTATTTCATTGTGGAAAAACTACTCACGCACTGTCCACGAGGTTGGTTGCAATGATGCAAAGAAAACTATGTGACTGATAGATATGTGTCATGATCAGCTTGTATAATAGGAATAAACATTTGGGATGGTCGAACACAGTCAATGAAAATCTTGTGAAAAAATTTTTTTTAAAATGTTGACAAAAAAAATTTCAATGTGTTAGTGTGTTTGACTCTTTTCAATGTTTTTTACTGTTATCAAAATAATCATGCCACATACAATCCATCAGTTCCTTGATGATGACAATGAACATTGTCGAAATATCGGAATGAGTCTTTCCTGCCCGCTGCTACCCAAATATAGTAGAAGATTAGATGGCTCACCTGTAGGGAAATTCGATCTTCATTATACAAGAAGCCACAGTCAATTAGAACCAAACTGGTAGTCACATCCTTTTCGTGCTACTAGCCAGTAGTACTTCTTGCAACAAAGAACAGTTCTATCTCATCGCTCACTCACCGTTCACTGGTCATCTCATCAAGTATTGAAAAATTGTTCGGTGAAGAAAAGGGCAACCAAAAAATAAATTCTTGTCATTATAGAGGGTTCGTCCAATCGAAAATGGCTTTTAGTATCAATCAATTTTAATTCTATCGGCGACCGGTGCGTGTGTCAGATTGTATTTTTCCTACAAGCGTGCGTGATTCACCCTCTACCCGCACGCAATTCAGTCTGGAAAGTGTCATTTTCCCACACTAGTGCGGGAAATTTTTCTCCACACTAGTGCGGGAAAAACATTTATATGATATCCTCGTAAAATATAAGTGGTGGGTGACAAAATATGAAGTTCAAGCTTTTTTGTTGCAATATTAAGTGAGTTTGTTCAAAATCATCCATCATTTTGCACTATTTATTGAAGAAATGAACAAATATTGATAAATAAAAATGTATTGTTATGAAAATCACCCTATATATAGGCTTTGATTGATCTGATAACGAGTAGGTAACAATTGATGTTGTCATGCCGATCAATACACAAATTTGTTTGTAATTGTCAGAGTGACAGACAAAGCGTTACTTATATAAAATTTTCGACTCAGTGAAATTGCCACAATGGATTATTCATCTGATGAAGACAATAAATCGTGCAAGCAGCTACAGATGCGAACTTAGAGTTATTGCCAACGAAATCTAAACAAAGGTATGAGAAGCAATACACAAGTTTTATTGAATTTTTTTTTTGGAAGTATGATTTATTGCAAATATATACTACAAAATTGTTAAGCGTCACGTGAATCCAAAACTTCTAATGGTGCACTGTTCTCAATTCGAGCGTGTTCAGCAACTTTGAAAAGTGGTGGATCAGTGGGATGTGGATGAAATCCACTCTTTGAACAGTTCGCAATGAATTGTAAACCATGAGTTGAGGTTAATTTAAATAAGCCAGTTTCATTATATTTTGGCGAGCATACTATTGCAATAGCTTCGGACATCAGTAATTGATAAGAACAATGAGTGTGAAGATCCACGCTTGAAAGAAATGCTGTTTGCGTAGGATGAGTATGAATCCACCCTATTGTTATTAAATTATGTTGATCTTGGAAATCAAACATTTCTTCCTCCTTCATCGTCATACAAGAATCCGATGTTAGTTTTGGTTTGGTAAAATCATATGAGTTATGATCAAATCATCCATCACTTGTTTTCCTGCTAGTATGCCGCATGTCTCAATGTTTTTGGAAGTATTCTGTGCTATGGCTTGGAACATCGTCATTACTTTCGCTGGTATTACTACAGGACGAATTGCTGTCTTTTCACCAGGTTGAGAAGATCTATTAGGAAAATGTGATTCAAAGTGTTGAGTGGCTTTTTCACCATCTTTGTCATAGTTAAAAACAATTCCACATACTGGGCATGAATGAGTTGAAGGCGACAGTATATCAGGATGTTCGATATTTACATGAGTGGAGTTAACGCCTTCACTAGTTCCATTTTCTTCTGAAAAGTCACTGGGCCGATAGTTACCTCTTTCAGTGAAGCGAATTGATAATGAACTTGAACTGGGGCTGCTTGGTATTGTTATTACTTCTTCAGATTTGGTGTATTCGTGCATTCTTTGTGGATGATTGAATATTTCGTCAAAACTTGTATTTGCAGGAATAGAACCTAGGATAGATGTAGCATTTTCTCTTTGTATGGCAATACTGATGCGTTGTATCAAAAAATTTCTTGCTCTTCCGTCATCTGTTTTATTGATGAGTTTTTGACCAATATGGTTGATCAGTTCAGAGGCATAGCTACCAAAAGTACCGTAAGTTTCAATAGCAACAGGGTAGAAGATAAATTGGTCCCTCAAACTGGAATATTTCCTCAATTTAAATTTTTCTGCTGAATCAGCAGATCCACCAGCATTTTTCGATGTTGAATCAATATGTGAAGTTGCAACTGTATCGACGCAAGTGAAATCCCATACCAAAGGTTTTCCGTGGCTCCATGGAATTAGAGACATTCCATCCGGTCTCTTACCATCATCACGAATGATTCCTAACGGTTCTAAGATAGCAGGAATATCAGCTGTTGACAAAGCTCGCTTGATCAGATCATTAACTGTTGAATGTCGTGAAAAACGCCCGGAACTGAATCTACAACTTAAACCATGAATCCCTTTTTCGTTGACTATTGAACCACATCTGCATTTATGACTCACACAGATCGAACACCCTAAACGTAAACCCACGCAAATCCTGAAAGATTCATCATCCAACAAAGTTCCAAGGGAAGCTACAGGAAGTGCATTGAGCCACGCTCCAGATTCCTTTGTATTTACTGCCTTGAGACGAGCCCTTTCAAATGGAGAATTCACAGCCGAGTCGAGGAGTTGTTTAGATGATAATTCAATAAGAGGGATATCCCAAGATTTTTGTGAAATAGGTTTTATCGGTGTAGAGATACCAGTTAAAGAGCACCAAATAGATTCACATTCCATATAGTAGATATCAATAATATCAGTAAAAGAATCAGGTAAAATGTGATTGATCAGATGGTGGATGCTATTATAGGAAGAAAGGAATGCTGGTAAACAGACTGAAGATGCTTGGCGGATACCCAGACCACCCTTTCTCACAGGAAGTGTTGCTTGAAGCCATGTAGTTGGGCTAAAATTATTGTTGGTAATCTGCTCTAAAATTGTACAAAGTGTTGAGTCGAAGATATCCAGTTCCTTCTGGCAACGCCACGTGGGACAACATCTCAATGTATAGGTCAATTTTGGTATTGCTAGACAATTCTTCAAGAGGAAATAGCCAATATGTTTCGGAATGGTGTCAATGCGGAATGCCATTAAACATAAAGATTTTGTTTTCTGGTTCAAGCATTCTGCTAAAGCTTCTTCCGAAATGGGTACACCAAGAAGGTTTCAATTATGTTTCTCCACAATTTTTATATCGCAGGCCAAACTACGAAATTTTCTTGATATGCTATCTGAATTTTTGTTCAAAATGAAAAGTTCGCATTTTGAGAAATTCAGTTTCAGGCCAATTTTTTCCGATAACGAAATAATCTTCTTGAACTGTTCTAAAATTGCATCAGCCATCCATCAAGATACCAGCAATTGAAATCGGCCTCGATTGATTTTGTTAAGCTGTCAATACATAAACAGAAGAGTGCTGGGCCCAATGGATCTCCTTGTTGTACACCTCTCTCTGATAAAATAAGGTTATTTCCAAAATTCAAAAAGGTAGGGTTTTGGTAACATTGAACAAGAAAGGAAAAAAGATGTGGTATTGTATCTTTTACTCTTTCTAGAAGAATATTCCTTCGGATCATATTAAAAGCGTTCTGGAAATCTATTTTCAGGAATGTGATAGAATCAGGATCTGGATGTTGATTCAAAAATCGTCGAGCTGCGTGGGCAACGGCTTCGCATCCACCTGGGGTTCCAAAACCAAACTGAATTGGACGAAATAAGTTGCCTAATGATTCTTTGACCTTCGAACTGGCAATTTTTGCTACAAGACGTCGAAAAACGGTACCGACCGCAATTGGTCGGATGCCACCATCTTTTTTTCCCAGGGCAACTAAGGAGGCTCCATACAGTATTGGAATTACGTCGTGGTTGACTTCACCACTGAGCAAAAAGTTACAGGAAGAAGTCAAGGAACATAAGAGTTTTTAGCCCATGAAACCAGAGCTTTTAGAGAGCAAATCTTGAAGATGTGATGACCTCAAGGAATCTAGACCACCAGAAGATCCAGTACGGAATGATTTAACTGCATTCATAACTTCAATTTCGTTCACTTGTAGTGGATCAAAATCTTCACTTCCGCTATAAACAAATTTGGTATCAATCGGGTGCTTTAATCGAAGCTCTGATAAAGTTTGATTATCAAAAGTTGCAATAATGTCAGTGGATGTCAAAATTCGAACAGCGGAAATTAGATCTCCATCAGAAACTTTATTCACGATCAACTTGTTCAGGTTTGGTTTGCATGGGGAAGTAGGACTACATTTTGCCATATATTGTGATGTGTTGTTATTCCTGATGTTCCTCTTGATGATCGACGCAAGGGAATCCTTTCGCTTTCCACGGGAAGGTGGAATACAGAAAAATTTATATGCGAAAAATAATAGATCTTCCCATGCTTCTAAGGAGTTGGAATCTATACAATTATCAATTGCTATGCTCAAAGCTTCAGCAGCGTTCATCCTGGCGGATTTTGGAATCCTTTTGGCAATGTGTGAGTTCAGTTTTAGATTTGCTAATTGGGAATTCAGACGGCTAGACGAAGAATTATTTCCAGATAATAACGACGTTTCATCGGAATCCAAGAATCCATCGTGAATTTGGGAACCAACGTTCTTCTTGGATGGGGAGTGCATTTTTTTCATGTGAATGTTCATACCTCTTTTAGTTTGAAAACTTCTGCTGCATATTGAACATTGAAAGTCCAGGTGGGTTTCTAGGACTTTTGAATTCATTGAATCCTCCATGTTTGACAGCGTTGACATTTTCGATCCAAAATTTTACTCGAAATGAAACTTTCAACTGGTAACTATCAATGTAAATGGTGGATAGTATAAATAAGAACTGTTAAAAACCGAACTTGAATAAAAAGGTATAGATAAAAATTCAAATATTGAATATAAATTGAGTATGACAAAATGACGTTCGAATTCAAGTTGACATCCATATTTTATTGAATGGTGCAACAATAAAAAAGTGAAAACACCAATAGCCTAAGAGCCAGCTTGAATCTGACAACACATTCTTTACGGTATCTGAAATTTCGTCCAGTGAGACTTCTATACCTAGTAAACAAGCAATGGGTACTAGCTAAGCCCGGCCGCGGTAGGTTTGGGGTCCCTCAGGTGAGTCAGGTATGAAAATTAAGTGAATTTTTAAAGTATTTTACGGCGTCTGCCGTTTCAATATGTTATAACGTACCTCCAGAGAAATTGAAAAATAACTATGGCTGCTGATTTTTAAGGTTGCAACAGCCACTTTTCAAACGTCGAAAAAAAATGTTTAAAGTATTTTACGGCGTCTGCTATTTTGATATATTACTTATTAAACTTTTTAAGCTAATATTGAAAATGGCTGACATTTTTTTCCGGTTGTAACTATACAGCGAAACATTACCTGCAGTCTATGCTTAGAAAACACATGGTACAGTAAGAGTAGTAGTTAATGCTCTCTCTCTCTCTCTATCTCTTTAGTCAAATATTTCCTTCTTATGTTAGGGCTGAATGGTGGGGTTTCAGTTCCTTCTGTATCTGTAGAGTAGGGAGGGTGAGTATAGACCCACAGCACTTAGGCCACAATATGGCCCATTGTACATCCTCCCAAGGAGTCGCCCTCCTAGGACATTGTCCATTCTGCCTTATCCAGGAAGGAGGACAGGTCACCAGGGGACATCTCCTTAATATCGGCAGGTGTAGGCCAAGACTCACCGAACACACACTCTCTTATCGACGATAGCTCCAGACATTCGCATAAGACATGCCTGACAGTTTCATCTTCCTGTTCACACATCCTGCATAGAGGTGTGTCCACTAGCCCCATAATATGGAGGTGTTTCCTTAGTTGACAGTGTCCAGTCAGAAATCCCACTGTTAAACGTAGGTTCTTCCTGGTCATCGCCAAATATTTATTTGGATCCAGCTTCTCAGGGTCGCCCAGGGTGATCCTGGCAAAACTGCATCCTTTGGTTTCATCCCATCTTTTGAGGGTTTGAGTATGGGTGTAACGTTTGGCTAGTTCCGCAATTGTCGAAGTCGTCAAGCCATGGGTGTCACCTGGTCCCAAAATGTTCATTCCAGCCGCCATCCTGGCCAAAGAGTCAGCAATGCGGTTACCTTTGCTCCTGTCGTGCCCTTTCACCCACCTTAGTACGATATTATTATCTACCGAGGCGTTAGCTAAATCTTGATGGCACTCTAGTGCTAACCCTGAGATAATACGTTTTCTATTCAAGGTTAGTAGGGCTTGTCTACTGTCAGTGTAGATTATTATGTCTTTGCCAGAAATTCCTTTTCTGGTTAGCTCTTTTGTGGCGATTGAGATACCAGTTTCAGTTCCTTTTGCGAACACAAAGGCACACCTGGCCCAACCGTTTACAGACAAATATATTTCAGCAGTGTTGCCAATAAGGCGCAAAAAGCGCGAAATCTGCGCATTTTGAAAATCTTCGCGGATTTTTTGCGCTTTGAAGTTTTCTCGGATTTTCTGCGGATTTTAGATATTGCCACTTCTTCAGCAGAAAAGAGTGGCTTTCTGACCATTACACATATGATAACCAATAAGTGATACACTTTTAAAGTGGCGGATTCCGAGATTTCATGTTCCTTTTATCAAAACACACTGTTTTATGGCCGAAGCTAGCGTGCTGCCCCAAAACTTCTATTTCCAGCTGATGGCAAATCTAGAATCGAAAGATCAGAGAAACACTGTCAGCCAAAGGTTTGATAAGCATCCATAACTTATGAATCATCTGAGGAAATGATTGGAAGTCGAGGGTTCATTCCTTCAAAAAAATCAAAACTTTTTTTCTGAAACACAAAGAAAATATTTTCAGATTCATAGATTATATCAGACTCGAACACAATTTTCATTTCATAGCAATTCAAGTTTTCAAACAGATGTAGATTAATATATTTTTTTGAGGTTTAAAAATTACTCGGCGCTTTTTTATCATATTTTGCGGATTTTCCATATCAGCTTCGCGTAAAACGACTTCATTGGATTGGCAACACTGTATTTTAGTTGCATGTTGAAAGTATAGAGACATAATACTGTAAATATATACATAACTTGGTCCATTCCAGCTAAAAGCTTAAGGGGCTTCCACGCTTTTACTGGTTGTGACTTCAATTCAGCTTTATATAATCGGGGCAGAAAAAACTTTGACGTTACTAAAAAATAACGTTGAATTTCAAAAAATATTCACTGCTTTCGGTGACATTGGCCTGACTGAGGATACCTTACATGAACTGTTTAATGTTATCCAAAAGTACACTTACAGTACGTACAATGCTAAAAAATCCATCGATGTTGATGACGCGAGATTTCAGCTGTTCGTTACAAGGCTGTAGATACGAACGAAAATGTCAATAAAAAAGTCCGGAGCTTTGATGCAAGCTTGATCCCTCCTTGTGAATTTGAACTGTACTAACAAGTTTTAATGACGCATTATATTTCCAGCATTTGGAAAAATGCTCATCAAAAGAGCCCACATCAGAATATTAGCTTAAAATAGTTCAATAAATAATATACCAAAATAGCAGACGCCGTAAAATTCTTCAAATTTTTGTTTTCGAATTTTGAAAAGTGGCTGTTGCAACCTTGAAAATCAGCAGCCATAGTTATTTTTCAATTTCTCTAGAGGTACGTTATAACATATTAAAACGGCAGACGCCGTATAATACTTTAAAAATTTACCTAATTTTCATACCTGACTCACCTGAGGGACCCCAAACCTACCGCGGCCGGGCTTAGCCATTGCTTGTTTACTGGGTATAGAAGTCTCACTGGACGAAATTTCAGATACCGTAAAGAATGTGTTGTCAGATTTGAACTGGCTCTTACACTACAAATAAAGAAGAAGTATTCTTGGCTTATTTTCTAGAAATGTCTAAAACATGGAAGCCGAACACTTTATGGGCAAGATATCCAATGTTGAAGAGTGTATTCAAAGTAAAGCAAAAATTTGGATACTAGCAAATTTTACAAAATAATTGCATTCATTAAAAGACAGAATGTCGGTTTTAGACCGAAAAAGGCCAAAATCTTCACTCAAGAAGACGTTTCAAAATTTATGACTGAAGCACCCGATGACATATACCTCATGATAAAGTTAGTAGCAATTTTTGGATTAGCTGGTACTTGCAGACGAGAAGAGCTGACAAAACTCACCATTGACGACATAGACGACAAAGAAAACCTGATAATTGTTAATATCAAGGATTCCAAAAATCATTCCTCTAGATCCTTCGTGATATCTGAAGAAGCAAAGGATGGTTATTTTTTGAACGTATACAGAAATTATGTACATTTACGTCCAAAAGAGACTCCTCACCGTCGTTTATTCTTGTATTACAAAAGTGGAAAATGTACTGTGCAATGTGTAGGAATCAATACCATAGGAAAGATACCCTCCGAAATAGCAGTATATCTGCGCCTTCAAAATCCAGAGCTTTACACTGGTCACAGCTTCAGGCGTTCCTCAGCCACTTTACTTGCTGACTGTGGTGTGGGTATAACTAATATCAAACGCCTAGGAGGATGGAAATCGACTTCAGTTGCAGAGGGGTATTCAGAAGACTCCACCAATCGAAAAAAAGAAATGTCCAACAAAATTCTCAATTTGAACACTACATCGTCTTCCGGGTGCATTTTAGAACCATCCACGTCTATATCGATCGGCGACGATTTGATGCCTGTGCCTGCACATTCGATTTCTTTCGATAATGTATTGCCCGAGTTACCTTCTTCAGGAAATCAGCCATCTTCAAACAATATGCTGGCTTCCGCTATAAATTTACATAATGCATCAAATTGTACATTTACAATAAATATTACGAATAATTAGTGGATAGAAAATGTTACTCTTGTTAGTTGTTTCCATTTGCATGAATAAATAATTGAAAAAATGAATTTGTTTCCTACGCTTGTAGAAAAAGTATTGTTCCTAACTCATGCGGAAAGTGTCTTTCCCGCACTCGACTGCTTACCCGAACTCCGCTTCGCGTCGTTCGCAGTCGCGTGCGGGAAAGAATCACTTTCCGCACTTGTTAGGAAAATTACTATAAACGCATGTGGAGAAATTTTTCCGGTTTCCCTGCCGACCGGTGAAATAGCCGGTAGTGTGCAAGGAGCCTAATTGCCATGATGTCAAACGGTTTGACATCATTGTTCAATTCGAATGTATTATGAAAGAAGTGTCGTGACATTCAAGAATCGAAAGCCAGAATCGAATAATGTTTTTATTTAATACTGCATCGTAACAGCCATGTTTAAGTCAACGATTTTAGTCCGGTAAATGAGACTTTACGGTAAAATTTTTACCGGACTCTAATGAAATGGGGCAAGAATCAAACAATTTATTGTGAAAACAATACAAAATCAATAAACATGTAATTAAAGACAATCTAATCATTGAAAGTAACATGATTTAAGCAATCTGTATTCCCAGTTATTTCAACTTTCGGTAAACCATCGTGGAGAGTGCGATGTGCGGCGACAACTATGGCCGGTGTACAACTCGGGATTTGCTAATCCTAGAAATTCCGCTATTTTCTTGGGAACCCCACCGACTGTGTGGATTCCAACGCGCTGGGAAATGCACTTGCCATTACGGTATCCCTACGAACAATTTGTTGTGACCTAAACCTTTGGGCCGCAAGGCAACGTATCTTCGAAACAGTTTCAACACACTTATGCCGTCCATGTCATCAATGACCGTAAATACTCTTCTTTGATTCGTTTTTGAGAAAGGGATTGTGATTACCAATTGTGTAGAAGTTTCCTGGATGTCATCCAAAGACATTTCATATATCTCTTCGCGGCGACAACCACCAGCGACGGCGATTAAACCAACAATCTAACAAGAACACAAAATTATCAGTAAATATTGAAATGTACATCTAAAATTATTACCTTTGCCAAAAAATATTGTTGATCTGGTGCCTCTTTCACAAATTTTACCAATTCTTCTCTGGTGAGTGTTTTGGCTTGTTTAGGTTGATAGCCAACAAACTGATTTTTAAGGAACGCTCGAAGTTTAGAGAATCTTGATATATATCAACGTTTTCATTAAATTGTAGCATGGCTTAACCATCGAATACTTCGACCAGACTGAAGAACTGGACATTTTCTTCGACTAGAAAATCACCAATAATGATTCCTTCAAAAGAATATCAAGTGCAACTTACCAGATCAAACAAATACGCCAGCATTATTTCCTCATTGATTTCACTGACTGCGTTTTCCCTTTTCCAGTCGCAAAACTGTTTATATTCGCTATGGTACCTTTCTGATGATTTTGTGGGAATCAGAGAGCCGGTAGCTTCATTATATTCACGCACAACATCTTCGGGAATGTTATTGTTTGTCGCCATTTTGTCTGTTGACATTTCGTTTCACAAAAGTCAACAAAACAAACACCAGAAACAGTAACCTTAGAAACTAGCGTTTCCATCATGGATGATCATATTTTCAATTTTTGTTTTATTAATGTAAGATTTAGTGTCTGCAGTATGAAATTAAACGGGTCTGCAGTATGAAATAAAACGCATTACGACATACGACCGGGAAACTTTTACAGTAACTCGTCTCAAAATTACGGGTAAACATTTCGACTCGTAATGTAAAAATGCGTTTCCCGGACTTATGACGTAAATTACTATTCTTTCAGAACTAGAATCATTACAATCTAGTCATCGGAGCCATTCTGCCCTCGGACATCTAAATTCGTTGTTGTTGAGTGTTTATTTTTTAAGTATAGGTTTTGATGGATGAGTGTCGTTTTTGAGTGGATGCGGATTTCAATCAAGTTTTGTATTTGTGTTTCCACCAACTGATTACATCATGGTTATCCCAAAAAGGAGCTGGGCTAGCCATTCCAAGAAGGGAAAGCAAGTTCTTGGTCCTTCACACTGACACCAGTCAGAAGCCAATAAAATAAAAGATACCTTGATTTCCGGTATCATTCTGGAATCGATTAGATTGATTTCGATTCTAGTGGTATCAATTCGATAAAAGAGCGTTGATATTCAAATGATTCTATCTTATGAAACGTAAAAAGAGGATGTTGAAGAAATCGAAATATTTCATTTCCAGAAAAAAATTACCTTAGTTTTCCATCATTTGCGGAATTCGAGAACGTAGCAATTTTATACTGATTTATCACATATTCATACGGCTTTCTCTCGGAGCCACAAAAATTTTCATTCATTCCGTTCTCAACTCTTGATAGAGAGTACTCGAACTCGTGAAGTAGAAGTAGTTGAAATAAACGTGATTTATGGGGTTATGTACCAAACGAATTTGATTTCTTTCGAAAATATACTCGTTACTAACTCCTTAAGCCATACTTCAGCCTGGTTATTCGCGGATCCGTCAACCATGAATCTTGGCATAGTCCTTTCCCATCACGACAGAAAAAATTCTCAAAGAAACATCCCTGCTTGGTTGGGGAGTCAAACCCACGACCCTCGGATCGTGAATCGGACTCGTAACCATAGTGCCAACTCCCTCGCCCTTGAGAAGTATTCAATTGAAGGGTCCAGTATATCAATACTATTGCCCAACATTCATTCAGAAGAGTTGTTTACATCTGAATAAAAATCAATATCAGATAAGTCAATCATAAATGAGGATAGCAACTGTGATTCGGAATTCCCCCCAGATTCATGGCGATTTACTTTACAGTTGTGTGTATGAAAAAGTTATCTGTGTTTATATGAACCGGAGATAACTATGTTTGTTAGCTATTAATTAATCAAAAATGTTTTCTTCACAGCTTGAAAATGACAAATGAATCATAACATCGATGTGCTGAAAACTGTGCCGATATTCGAACAATCCAAGCATTCGAATATTTCTTGATATATTTTCCATTCCATTCCGAATTGTTCTGCTCCATAAATGATCTGCTGAAAAATCGAATTTTCAAGTGTAACAGTCATTTTTCAACTGAGATACACTGAAAAATACCCCCATTATACTAGCGTAGCTGGAAAATAGTACCACGAATTCAAAAAACATACCAATCATTTCACAATCATTCTGAAAATAAAAAAAGAAATATCATGATGGACAAATGAAGAGAGAGAGATGAAGCAAAACATGCACATTACAAAATCACCATAGCAAAATAAAACGCAGTGCTGTCTACTCATGAGATGGTGCAAAAATTGAACAAACCTCTCATCGATAGTAACAGAATAATCCAATAAAATCTTCAATAAACACATTGATTGTAAATATATCGGCTGATGCGATTCACTCTTCCTGACAAAGGTTATTGAAGATGAAAAAGCATTAGCTCAGCGATCAACAAATTGAAATGTTTAACCTCATGTGACAAGGACAAAATTCCCAATGGCCTGATTCAACATTGTTTCATCTGATAAATATATCATCTCTGAAAGGCATCTTTCCTGATAATCTCAAGCAATCAACATTCTCACCTTTTCATAAAAACGGTGATGAACACGATATTGAGAATTGTTAACCAATAAGTAATAAGGGTTAGGTTTTACTTATGATTCCATAAGAACTTAAATTATTTCGGGAAATTCTCTAGAGGACACGAATATTTGGATATATTTTTTGAATATTCGTGCCTGAAGGAAAATTTATCATCATAATTGAATTAAATAAAAAAATTACCAACTTTAATTACAACAAAGCTAAAACTCAGATGGGTACTATCACCCTTTCCTAATTTCAGCTCACTTAAGTTGGCAAAAATGTATTTTGCATTATCCACAGCTATATCTTAATTTTTTTTTGAACTGTAAAAAAAATTGCCATGCCATGCCACTGCAGATTCCATGGTAACTAGTCAAAATTGAGGCATCTTATTGGTTGAAAAGTAGAGTTGTGAAATTTCCGGCGCAATTGACAAACACAAATTAGAAGTGGGCTTGTATGTTGAACCCACGAATGCTTTTGATTGTCTCAACCGTGTTATCTGATGAAAAAAGTGTGTAGATGTTGAAGAATTGAACCAGCACTCAGTTGGATAGTCTCCTTTTTAACTGGTCGCTATCAGAATGTGTCACTCGAACAATTGGGAAAGCATAGTGGAAAAAAAACATCTTCATAGTATCAAAAGTATCCATAGGAGTCCATGAGGATTAGAATTGGCTCCTATTGTATTCACTGGTTATGCTAATGTTCTGAAAAAATTTCACACAAATTTTTTCAATATTTCGATAATGTTTGGTTTCATCTCCAGGGAAAAGCTACAAAGATGATTCTGAGATGTCATCTCGAATAATCAGTAGAAAATTGACTTACTGAATTTGAGGTAAGTCTTATCCAAATTGTTGTTGAAAGGAGTAGATATATCATTTGCAATGAAAATATAATAACATTAAAATAATGAAACTCTTGCCAAAAATAATTATTCAAAACAACATCAAATTGTTATAGTCGGAGAGCTGCTGATGCACGTTTCATGAAGTGTTTTATGCACCTTGAAATTTTGTTATAATGCATCTCTTGGGTAGTTGTGAAGGTGAGTGTGTGTTGGCTAGACCAATCTTGGGACACCAGGTACTGCGCATAGAGGAAAGGTGCAAAAAAATATGGCCCAAATGAAGTGTTTTATTCAGAAGCCAACAATCTTTAATGTGAAATTGAGCTTATTTTAGAATGGGTTATGAATGAGGCAGACACTTTCAAGGGGGTTAACATGAAAAAAAAAATTTACAAAGTTGTTATTTTTTCTTAACTAAATGAAGTGTTTTATTCAGAAGCCAACAATCATTAATGTGAAATTGAGCTAATTTTACAATGGATAATGAATGAGGCAGACACTTTCAAGGGGGTTAACATAAAAAAATAATCCAAAGTTGTCGTGTTTTATTAAGAAGCCAACAATCTTCTATGTAAAATTGAGCTAATTTCACAACGGATAATGAATAAGACATTCAAACACCGTCTTCAATTCAATAATTGAAAATAATAACAAAAGGCATACACTTTTAGTGGGTCAGGGCAGGACTTGGAACTACTGAAAAGAGGTGTTTCTATAGAATGCCTCAAATGCCTTTTCTTTATTCTATTACGAGGAGGACTATTATTATTATTAGCAATTTGAGAGCACATGGGAAGAATGAAAACAGTCCATTTTCACCAAATTTATTTGTAGACATAATATTTTTCCTGTCAATGAGCTGCATCTTCTGGTACCTGAATGAACGGGAATATCTATGACAGTCACATAGAAAACGTGAATTTGAAAATTCATATACTCGGCAAAAACGATGAAAGATTTTGCATTTCGAATTCTGAATTCTGAAAGGTAGTTCTGATGGCTAGCTATAAACGTGATTATAAGAAAACATATCGAGAGGGACTGTTTTTCTCACTAGCTGGAGATAATGAGTGAATAGCTGATAACCTGAATTTCAATTAAAAAACGCTTTCCTTAATATTCTTGGTTCTTGGGCATTCATCGTTTTTTCCGTGCGCTCTTCATTTGATACGACATTGTTTTCAATCCCATCCGTATCTGTGCTGGACATATTGTCTGAAATAATACGTGCTCTCCAAACGATATGTATTAACACTATTCATAAGTAGTAGTAGTAGACTGTGACAGCCTAATACAACCCTGGGTGTTCTTCGATATCACAGCCGACCAATCGAAACGCGAGGACTGACTTTCTACCTGCTCATCACTCGCTGATAACCCTGGCAGGGCTGCCAGACTGGGCGATTTATCGCCGATTAAGCTACTTTCTTCTTTCTTCTATGCGCAGTACCTGGTGTCCCAAGGTAGGTCTAGCCAACACATACTCACCTTCACATCTACCCAAGAGATGCATTATAGCAAAATTTCAAGGTGCATAAAACACTTCATGAAACGTGCGTCAGTAGCTCTTAGACTATTAAATGATGGATTGGAATTTCGAATATTCGTCAGGTATTCACCTATATGAAATACAATTGAAGTTTAAAACGACGACCCATCTACCAGCAAGGAACTCACCCTGAGTGAGAGAATACTACTGTCATCTATTAAGAATTCAAAGTATGAATTTATCAATATTCTCAAAAATATTAGGCTTGCATATCTTGAGATTCTATTATTTCTGAACGTTACAACAGAAACACCCACATTATTTGTGAAACAATCTTCAACGTGAAGAACAAGAACTATTTCCCAGCTTTATGTTATCGAATAAAATGTCAATTTTCACCACGGTTACTCTTCAAATTCTTATGTAATCAATCCAAAAGAAATATGTATTATTTGTAACAATAATCAGCTGGGAATGTATACAGCATGTTCGTCACGATTGTACCACCATAAAATCTTATATGCTTTTTTTATGATTCGAAATCTCAAACATTTGCACTACATATCTATCATGGCGAAAGTAATTTCGAGTCCTATATTGAGCGTTCTCAAATTGATAGCATTCTTAATCAATGAATGGGACTCTGGTGTACTTTTTATTTCTATAATTCATGTTTTTTTGTTTTTGTTGGGAAATCTCTCCGGAGGTGCTCATTTCGGTCTACGTCAGAAGTTATTCCACAGGGACTTGGATGTCATTCAATGACTTCCATACAGTTAGGGTAGTAGTTGTTTTCCGGCAGTTACCTGCGCAAACTACCAGCTGTATTGGTGGTGCTTTAACGAGAAGATAACGGTCTCCCTCGTGAAGCCGTGCATCCTGCATATTGGCTCCAACTGGAGTTACTTGAGAGTTTCGAATCCGTCATAGACGGCGAAAGTTATCACCTCCCTAGTCATCTTGGTGGAAGTGAACTGTTTTCTGCCTTCCGTTGCTGCATTATAGGAATACTAGGCAACGGGTCTATGTTATGCTGATGATTCCTGAAGAGAATAAAACTAGTCTACGTCCAGTCGTATCGCGATAATGGGCCATTCGGATGTGCTTATTTCAGTCTACTATGAAATACACTTCGTTCGAAATAGAATTACAGCATAATTGATCTTAGCATAGGTTTATAAAAATTCACTCGATATATCGAACTGAGAACTTAGTCTCAGGTAGTCGCACGCTTATGTATCGATAGACGGCTGGCTAAGGCCTTCTCCACATAGCTGTGTGTCGTGAGAAAACGTGACTCAAACAGAAGGTGTGCTATTGAAGAGCTGACGTTCATACTTGGAAATTGGGTCGTAAACATAAAGAAAAGAAAACAAAAAAATTTTAAGAGGCCTCTAGGAAATCATTCAAAATACGACTGGTGAACACTTGCAAAAAGAGAACTATCATGAGTATATATAATATCATCATAGAAAAATTCAAGAGAGTCATTTTCAAACAGGCACTTGATGTCCGTCACGCAATCGGAAAAAAGACTAAACACCGATCTGTCTAATATGAAAATCAGTTTTATAGCGGTGAGCTCAATCGAACTGAATAAAATCATCAGTTGGTGGAACGAAAACTCTACAGTGTGTAACAACGAAAACTAAACAGAGCCGTTGTTGAAAATATAAAGTAAGATTTTTGAAAAAAGCTGGGACAAGTCGATTTCTAATTAAAGGGGGACACTTTTCAGACGACTCAGATTTTTTGTCGTACGCACCCCCTCGGAGGGGTGCGTCCGACGACTCTTATATAGATGGGGAAAGTAAGTCGAGTAGCACCTTGTTTTAAAGGTCTATCGAATACCTTTACAACTCTGTTAACAGAAAATTTTTGTGACGATTGGTATTCGAGATAATTTGAAGTTTAAAAGGTATTTGTATTGAGTTCAACTCTTTTTAAAATAAATCAAAGGTTGAGTGGAAGACAGCACTTGTTCCATCCTCTGTTGGGTGTGAACTCGAGCTAACTCTGCCTTTTGGTAGATTATTTTTTCTTTTTTTTTATGTATGTCTTTTGTAATGTATTTCTACCAATAAAAGCGATAATAAATAAATAAATAAATAAATTGTTTTTAGGGTACAATTTACGTTCAGAACTCTCATGAAAAAATTAATTTTTGCTTTTTATGACAACCTGCTAATACGTGTCCATGTGATTTCGTATTTTTTGTTTATTACGAGGATATTTTTTCGGGGGATGTGGTTTGTTACCACCCTTACATTCCAGGTAAATTGAGTGGCACCTCCTCATGAAGGTTGCCTTTTGACGTGGATATTTTATGCTTCTGATAAAAAAGTGAACCATACTAAAAACTTACCTACACAACGAATTCAACCTACTGATTTCCTTTAATGCTGATGACACAAAAAAGTTTTAAAAACTGTTCTATGCTGAATAAATCCCAATAATTGTTTTTGAAGCACACACAAAAACAGTAACACCTAATAAGGGTAACTCACATAGGAAATTCGGAGTGGATGTTCAAAATGTGCTCCATTTTGCTCCATGCAACAATAAAGATTTTGTTCAAATTTTGCCCCTACATTATTCAACATCTCAGGAGTTATAGCTCGGCATTCATAAATAATTCTACGATGTAATTCATCCAAATTGGCTGGCTGTGTAGCATAAACTTTGGACTTTAAATATCCCCACAAAAAGTAGTCCGATGGTGTTGAATCTGGTGTTCGTGCTGGCTAATTGAACCTCTTCTGCCAATCCATTGTCCTTCAAAATGATTATTAAATAAATTCAGAACCTGCTAAGCATAATGGGGTGGTGCACCGTCTTGTTGAAAATGGATAAATTCATCTTGACATCTTGGATCCTGCTCAATTATTCCAACTATACGAGGTTGTATTGCCTCTTCAAGAAGTTGTAAATAAGAATCACCGGTTAAATTTCCATCAATGAAAAATGGACCTATAATATGATTGCCTAATATTCCGGCCCAAAAATTCAACTTTTGGGGATGTTGGGTATGTATATCTGCGTATTGTCTTGGGTTTTCATCCGACCAATAACGGCAATTGTGACGGTTCACGCAACCATTTAAATAAAATGAGCTTTCGTCCAAAAAACAGATGTTATAAAGCAGATCGGACTTTTGCATTAATCTCTCACTCATGCCCTCACAAAACTCCTGTCTTCGGTCAAAATCATCCTCATTGAGTTCATGAACAAGTTTAATTTTGTAAGGATGGTATTTGTGGTTTTTAAGGATTCTCCATGCGCTCATATGGCTCATTCCTGCCATTGCTGATAAACCTCTGGTACTTAACCTGGGATTGGCGATGACTTGACCAATCACTCCAATCGCATTATCGTCATTCACTACCTGTCTCTGAACTTTTTTTATTCAAAACCGAACCTGTCTCCCTGAATTTTGTGACCAAATCCAGAACGTGATTTCTGCTTTGACAGGGTTTTGCTCGTTGAATAAAATTGATGTTTCATAGCCGGACGCACCCCTCTGAGGGGGTGCGTACTACAAAAAATCTGAGTAGTCTGAAAAGTGTCCCCATTCGATTAGAAATCGACGTTTCCGAGCTTTTTTTGAAACTCTTACTTTTTATATTCAAAAACGACTCTGTTGAGTTTTCGTTGTTACACACTGTATAGCCTGCAAAGGTAAAATCCCATTGCAGTCGTGAAACTGTCATTGAGAGATGGAGAAGCGGTATCTTGTTCGATTGTTTTTTTCTCGTTGAAAGAACGAATTATAATACGTCAACCAACCCTGTAGATTACAATTCAACTTTCACAAAAACGTGCAAAGATGGATAAAAAAACCGCACAAGCAATGAATGGCTTATCAAATAATTAGCGTGAATCCTGTCAGAATATTTTCGAATTTTTTTCCAAAACAAGGCAGGATTATGACGACACACAGACTTTTTTCAAGACCAAACCGCTATTGGAATGGAGGAAAAAAAGACAAGTGGTGCGATAATGTATCTTCGAGCAATAACATCATAAATTCGTAAAAGGTTTGATTGATTAGGATGCTGTATCGATAGAGATCTGTCTATCAGTCATAATGTAGGCTTCTAGTCCAGTCTATGACCATTTTCCCGTGTATTTATCCCATACAGCACCGATTCGGATGAAAATTTTGATTCAGGATCTACATACCCTCTTTTTCAAAATCTACACTTGCCGACGGTTGCTTTCTCCCTGGGGGTGGACGCCACCCCTTCATGGGGGTGAAAACTTTTCCATTGGAAATAAGTGCGGAAATCAATAGATTGACTAATTCTTAGTACTTTTTGTTCAATGAAGTTTTTTCTGAAAATCAATACTTTTCGACTTATTCGCGGGTGAAATTGTCGGTTTTCAGGCAAAAAAAAAACACGTTTTCAGATCCCTTTTCGCAAATAACTGGAGCAATATGCATCTAATCGAAAAACCTGTGGAGAGCAAAAATATAGCTTTCGAAAAAACAAAGGCGATCGTTTATTTGTGATGTATGCAAACCCACTACAAACTGAATAAATGTTTGTTGAAAGTTTATTGGTATTTTCAAACGCCAAAATGGAAAGTTTCTACGTACAATAACCAAAAACCAATGCATTGTTCAGGAAGAACTCATTCGAGCTTTTTTGGAGTCATTCAAAAATCCTTTATTTCTGTTTTTTATAAAAGTTTCTAGCATCAAAACTGACCGAGGTATGAAGGAAATAATGTTGAACCCTATTTATTCGTTGAAAAAAAATTGTGAATAACTCATCCTCTCTTCCCCCCCCCTTTGAAAAAAATCGTTAGTACTCCATAATTCACTTCATTCATGTTCTTATAATGAGTTCTGAATTTTTCATCAATTGAAAGTACGTAGTTTTGGAAAAAATACGTAATTCAGCGAAAAATCACAATTTCTTCGAAATAACTCGGAAAGTATTGATCATATGAAAAATTTTCCAGAGTATAAAATTAAAGGTTATTCTTCTCCGAGAATTTTGGTGTTTCATTTTTTTCTGCAGGATGAAAATAGAGTAAGATATGGCCAGTTAAATATTGTGAGGGTTCGCGCAAGTACCTTTTTTGAGCCCTTTCAGCATGAACCTTTTCAAAAATATGATCTACAACAAAAAATAATGTGAATGAGCTCATAGCTCTTATAAAAAGCTACAAAATACTTTTTTGGTGGATTCGATTGCTTGAAGACTAAGCGAGTTATGGAAAAAAAAAACAAAAACAATATCTGTAGAAATTAGAGTATGTACATTAGAAGAAATGGTGATTTTTTTGCTGAATTACGTATATGATTTTTTCTCTTCAATCTCAATTTTTTCCAAAACTACGTACTTTCAATTGATGAAAGACTCAGAACTCATTATAAGAATTATAAGAACATGATTGAAGTGAATTATGGAGTAACAACGATTTTTTTCAGAGGGGGGGAGGGAGAGGATGAGTTATTCACAATTTTATTTCAACGAAATATTCAATATTATTTCCTTCATACCTCGGTCAGTTTTGATGCTAGAAACTTTAATGAATAACAAAAATGAAGGATTTTTGAAGGACTTCAAAAAAGGTCCAATGAGTTTTTCCCGAACAATGCATTGGTTTTTGGTTATTGTACGTAGAAACTTTTTGGCGTTTGAAAATAACAATCAGCTTTCAACAATCAATTATTCAGTTTGTAGTGGGTTTGCATACATCACAAATGAACGATCGCCTTTGTTTTTTCAAAAGCTATAATTTTGCTCTCTGCAGGTTTTTCGATTAGATGCATATTTTTCCAGCTATTCGCGAAAAAGGATCTGAAAACGTGTTTTTTTTCCCTGAAAACCGACAATTTCACTCGCGAATAAGTCGAAAAGTATTGCTTTTCAGAAAAAACTTAATTGAACAAAGAGTACTTGGAATTAGTCAATCTATTGATTCCGCACTCATTTCCAATAAAAAAATTTTCACCCCCGAGAAGGGGTGACATCCACCCCCAGGGAGAAAGCAACCCTCGACACGGGGTAGATTTTGGAATAGAGGGTATGTAGAACCTATATCAAAATATTCATACGAATCGGTGCTGTATGGGATGAATATACAGTTCACACTTTTTTTACCGTCATAGACTGGAGTATTCAACATGGGATTCGAAATCACTCTCTCACGAATTATTTTCCAAATTCTAACGTCCGTTAAATTATCCATTTGTATATCTGTGATAATTCCGGTGTATATTGCTACGATATGAAAAAAAACGTTTCAACGAGCATACTTTTTATTGAAAGCCGGAATTTGGTGAAATAATTCAGGTGGAAGCCAATTGATCCGAATTCGTATTTATCACGAGCGAGTGTCTGTGGGATTCCACAAACATTTGAAATTTCTCTCAGACATCATTCATGGGATAATTATCGTTCTCATTAACATTTAACTCATACTGTTGTTGCATGTCTGGGATCGTATTAGCTATAAAAAGGTCAGCCAAGTTAGATAAATCGTTATTTCATTGGCTGTTTACGGTTTTTCAATAACGAAAACAATGGATTTCTCATGCAACACCTCATTTCTCTTTTTCATAACATTTTGCATATACTGTCCATAGCATGCCTTCAAGAAATAATTTCCGTTTTGCTTTGAAAAGTATTATATATATATATATATATATATATATATATATATCTATATATATATATATATATATATATATATATATATATATATATATATATATCTATATATATATATATATATATATATATATATATATATATATATATATATATTCGACTTCCATTTTGAAGTCATTCTCAAGAACTGTGAGACGAATATCTGTCCATACCGTCCTGGTCAATCACTCCCCTTACGAAATAACCAAGCAAGACAAAGCAAAGACTTCAATTGTCTGTTCGTCATAGAAACTGGTATTTATAATGATTCTCCTCGATTATTATCCGACTTGGTCCGATATTATTAACCTCCCTCTAAGGTTGTATCCTGCCCGTCCAGGTATTATGTAGAAATTTATGTTTTCACGGAACTTCGATATGCAAGATGAATTTTCGGGTTTTTTAGGAGGAGATTCATTATAAATACCAGTTCCTATGACGAACAGACAATTGAAGTCTTTGCTCTGTCTTGCTTGGTTATTTCGTAAGGGAAGTGATTGACCAGGACGGTATGGACAGATATTCGTCTCACAGTTCTTGAGAATGATTTCAAAATGGAAGTCGAAACGTCGAACAAATCAAAAGATAACAAACGGATAAAAAACCCGAAAATTCATCTTGCATATCGAAGTTCCGTAAAAACATCAATTTCTACATAATACCTGGACGGGCAGGATACAACATTAGAGAGAGAGGTTAATGACATAATCATCAATAATATCGGACCTAGTCGGATAATAATCGAGGAGAATCATTATAAAAACCAGTTTCTATGACGAACAGACAATTGAAGTCTTTGCTTTGTCTTGCTTGGTTATTTCGTAAGAGGAGTGATTGACCAGGACGGTATGGACAGATATTCGTCTCACAGTTCTTGAGAATGACTTCAAAATGGAAGTCGAAACGTCGAACAAATCAGAAGATACCAAACGGATAAAAAACCCGAAAATTCATCTTGCATATCGAAGTTCCGTGAAAACATCAATTTCTACATAATACCTGTGGCAACGGTTTTGGTGTGTTTGAAATCTATTTTGTGGCCTGTTTCTAAATAATGTTGGAATAATGCTGAGTTTGTGTCAGAATTACAGACTGCTAGTTCGTGTTCATATGCTCTACAGGACACTCGTCGGTTGGTCTGGCCGATGTATGTTCTGGGACAGTTAGAGCATGGTATTTCATATATTCCTTGGGTGTCATTGGGGATTGTATCTTTGGGTGTTCGAAGGTAGGTGGATATTTGATTGTTGGCTGTGAAAATGGTTTTGATGTCATATCGTGTCAGAATTCGACTTATTTTATCAGTAACACCATGAATATATGGAAGGAAATCTTTTTGTCGTTCAGGTTCGTCCTTCGGGGGTCTAGGGTGAAGATCTCGGGTTTGTGGATTTGGGAATCGGAAAAATCGTTTTGGGTAAGTGCGGATTTGAGCTTTTTCATTTCATTGGATCTATTGTGGTTATCGGTGAGTTTGAAGGACCTATGTATGAGAGAATTCAGAACCGAATTCAATTGTGCTGGGTGATGATGAGACTTGGCATTGAAGTACCGGTTTGTATGGGTTGGTTTGCGGTAGACGGTGTGAGTGAAAAAATTGTTGGACTTCCTAATGAGAACATCCAAGAATGGGAGGGAGTCGTCCTTTTCTATTTCCATAGTGAATTGTATGTTGGGGTGAATGGTGTTAAGGTGGGTCAGAAATGTTGGTAGGGTTTCAAACCCATGAGGCCAAATGGCAAAGATGTCATCTACGTATCTGAACACCCAAAGATACAATCCCCAATGATACCCAAGGAATATATGAAATACCATGCTCCAGATGTCCCAGAACATACATCGGCCAGACCAACTGACGAGTGTCCTGTAGAGCATATGAACACGAACTAGCAGTCCGTAATTCTGACACAAACTCAGCATTATTCCAACATCATTTAGAAACAGGCCACAAAATAGATTTCAACACCAAAACCGTTGTTGCCACAGCCAAAACCCTCCAAACCAGAGTTACCCGTGAAGCAATTGAAATCAAAAAACGTCCCAACTGTCTCAATGAACGCGACGATTCTCAAAGACTCCCCAATACCTGGAAACCACTCTTGGTCCGACATACTTCTATTTACTCCGACTTGAGAACTAATCCGTTCGAACCTCCCATCGACCGTCCGATCCCTGATCCTGCCATAAATACTAATGAACCCTTAAATCCCACCAACCTCCAATCCTCGATCTCCAGTGATGAAAGCCAGCTAGTGAGACAACTCAGACCTAGACGCAAGGTCACTCAGTCTTGAAAATGGCTCCGAAATGGGAGCCGAAACGTAGACAAGAAAATCATTCCAGACCCCACACTGAGGCCAGTTGCACCGCTTCAACTCAGCAGAGATTCAACTGAGCTTGGCTCAATTGTTAAGGAACAAGTAAGCTGATTGGCAAATCCATAGCAACAAAGCCTGGCTTAGATGAAGCACAACTTAAGAAAAGCGGTGTAACTGCCCCTCAAAACGCTGAGATGTATTCTATCAAAATACAAGCACTCCGTTATACTGAATGAGAAACAAAAAAAATGTTTATCGCAGTCTTGTGAAGAGTCACCTGAATAACGGAGTCATTGCTTTTGGTGGAGCAGCTAAAACTATTCTGGAACCCCTACAGGTCCTTCAGAGGAGATTTTTGACAATACTCCTGAACAATGACGTCAGATGTTCGAGTGATGCTTTGTATAATGAAATAAAAATATATCACAGACAACTATTTCGCAAACTACTACTTGTTGTACTGAAATATAAAGTGATATGCAATAATTTATGATGGAACACTTAGTAACGTGAGAATGATGAGTAAATTGGCAAAATATGGAATGAAAAACATTAGGATGAGGTGACGTTACGGAATGGAAGACAGTGATATATTTTTTTGGTCATCATATCAACCAGAAGGGAAAACTCACATATGTTTATGAGTGAAATTAAACTGTGGTTGTTCAAATCAGTTCTTTTGTCCATGGAATGGTCATATTAGCTTGGATCGTTTCCAAAAATAATCTTTTCCTGAGATCCACTATTTGAAATTTTCTTATCATTCTATGATCTCTAGTATGAACATATTCTGACAAGGCACGAGACATGACATGACGACTGCAAATACTTCAATGGAAAATTATATGAGTGTTGTGTGTTTTCGAGGTCTTAATGAAATCTGAATATTTATCATTCCATATTGTGCCGATTTCATTATCATCATCATCATCATGTTAGTGAGTGTTCCATCATGTCATCATATCATGGCAAGATTTCGTAATTATTATCATTTCCTTGTGATACGAAATTACTTACTATACCTTCCTATTGCCTTTAACTGACACAAAGAGCCGTTCGCTCCCATTGGGTTGTTTATTGACTAAAAATCGACGAAAAAGTTAGTTGATTTCAAATTACAGAGCTATCCAAACTGGTAGTACATCTTTTTTGTTTTTATCAGTGGATTCCCCAATTCTGCATGACATTTAATTGAACTGAGTACTTCATATCAAGCATAAAAAATATTTTTCTGGAGTGCCCTGAAATAATCAATATTTTCTCACTGATGTAGTGAATTGATTCTAGGGCCATGGAGAGCATCTGTCACTGTGAATATCGCTTTCAATTATATTTGGATACTCCCCAAAAAACTCCACTCAGTAAGGGACATTAAAATATAATTGAATCAATACACAACGGTTCTAGCCAAAAATCTTTGGTGAAGTCCAAGCGAAAACAAAAACAGAAGATTGCTTACCTCGAAGTTGAAAATTTGCTCGAAAACACTTCCTTGAATTCACCGGATTCACAATCAAGACACCGGCCTCGCCAACAGTAAGACTAAAAAAGTACTGAAAATTGTGCAAATTAATATTACGTCCCCTCTTACCAGAAGATAATTCATTATCATCGGATTTTACTAGTTCATCAAAAAATATAATACCTAGGTCAAAGGATGTTCAAAACATTGCGGATTAATCGAGTTGATACTACTAAATAAGGTCATTCATACATTCAACATTTTTTGGTTTAAATTAATTTCTTCAAGATATTTGCCGCAGGGAGAAATATTCAGGAGAAATTGCAATTATTAATTGAGTCAACAATATGATGACTCATATCTAGGGAGTAATTATGAGAAATAAGCAAATATCAGACACAAGAAGTGCATGTTCATATCACCATTGATACAAATTTTTAGATGAATTTGCAATATGTAGGATCGAGTGGGGCTTTCGCTTTTGAGTGGAAACAGTCGATTTGCCATTGAAGAAATCGATTATTTAAATTCATAATAATCGAGAGAGACACAGAAAAAAATACCACTAGTTATTCAGTTGAGTAATTCTAAAATAAAATATAACAAAATGTAGGTACTGGGGGGTGAAATTCCATAGGGACTGTCAATAACATTGCGATGATTTCAAAAAAATTCATATTCATAACCAGGAAGGATCGTATGAAAAATCAAGTATTTCAAGAACCTTATTACATTTGGCCCTAACGACACTAAAAGAGAAAAAAGGTGTCAAAATATCGAAACACTGGTCAAACGAAATACTTTACAACGGTTATACATCACACAGCATGGTTCAGTTGATGATTTTAATGATAATAATTATCATGATAATAATCGGATCCACGGATGAAGTTCAGAGAACTATTATGCATATGCACATTAGCAAGCATCTGAAATCGTCCGTTCCACAGTTATATCTCCTTCGACAGGGGGCCGTGAAATTTCGAGTTCGAAGTGTCTCCATGAAAGAAAGGTACTAGATGGTGCCTGAAAAATTCATCAGGAGTTCGGGTCATCTTCTCTGCATGGTCTGAGACCATGAGAATGCAGGAGTTAGGGCCTTTCTGTTCGAGACAGCAAGACGCGCTGCTGATGAACTTGGTATAGTCATCGACACCGAGCGGGTAAACCAACTCTCTATCACCGAGTTGGAGACCGCAGAGTCTTTTTCAAAAACATCGAGGACCATTGCTTGACTGAAGTCGGAAACTGCAGGGTTCATCATGACTTGTCATCAACACTCTAGTCTACCGAAGCCAAGTGATTGGTATTGAGGTCCCTAATACTAGATGCAGGGCTTGAGATACGAGCCTGAGACTTTGATGCCTTTGCTGTCATCTTGTACACTTATGCAATCTCAGCTTATATTCATCGCCACAACGCGGCTCTAAGAGGGCTTTACTATTTCCTCCGACACACGTTTGAATAAGACACCGGTACTGTCTTGCTCCCAGAGATATTGAATCCGATGTGGAGAATATAGGGTGTCAAATTCATTGGAAATTTCCTTTTCTTATTCTTAGGCAGACACAAGTGTAATATAGTACTCTTTGACAAACGAATTGAGACGATATTCGTTATTGAGTTTTCGGCCCCAACCGGAAAGAATATCGCCTGTGAACAGGAGAAAAAACGGACAAAGTATCAGCATTTACTCTACGAACTACGCAGGCTAAATCTGGACTGTTCTGTTGAATTCGTGGATCTGATTATGGGTGTTCTCGGTGATCCCAGATAGAAGTTACTCTCGGAGCTTAAGACCATAGCGGCATATCGTATTGCGCCAGAGATCTTGGCCGGCATGCAGAAGGTTGTTATTCTCGGTTCGTTGCGTCTACTCAGCACTCACGAGTCTCGGAGCCAGTGATCACTTACCTCTCGGTTCGGAAAGGGGTCATTGATCAATGATACTAGTGTGCTCGCCGACTTTCTCGCAGCAGTGGAGAATATGGACTCGACTAGGTTGGATTGAATGACAAGTAATAATGATGAATGAGCAGGGGAGGTTACACAACATCTGAAAATTTCTGGTAAGTAGCACCACTACTTTCCCGAGCTCAGGATGAAAAATCAAACCTTCATCCAATGCGCATCCGCAGGACAGTGCCCCCACAACCGACCCCATGCGGATTGAGGACAGGGCAAGATTGAGGGGCTCAAATCGGTGGACAGCCCCATAATAACTCTAACAAAGACAATGAACAACGTTTCGAGTGGATCGATGAACTGAGGGGCGACCCAATGCGGTGCTACGAGAGTAGCAGTTGAAAAACGTTAGTGAGTTTTTCGAATCTTGTACGATTGTTCAATAAAAGGCTCTTGGTATTCTCCACTGTTTTTTTGCTGAGAATCTCTGTTGTTAGAATCCAAAATTCAACAATATATTTCATTCCGTGTTCTGTGGTTTTGATCCTCTAAAGGATAATAGTCACAACGTTTCGGCAAAGTCTCATTTGCCATCTTCTAGGTGATGTCTAGAGTTTCGACCTCTGAACTCGAGAGCTCCCGCCCTATGAATTGCCAAATTAATGTGCCTGTCAAACAACTTCATAAGGAACTTAAATTGATGTTCCTCGTCGATATATTCACCAGTCAAGACCATCTGATATAAGAGTGACCAATTTTACTTGGGTATTTAGAGGGACATTTTTGTGATGACAGTTCGTTTGGGAGAAGGTAAATTTGAGGACAAATGTATCAATCACTTTCGAGAATTTTTTTTTGATTCATAGAAGATAGATAGAAGGTTTATATAGTCTTCGTTTAAAAAAATCAAACGCGAAATAGTGCTGATAATAATTTAGTTGACGATAATATGTCATCAAACTTCGACCTCGATCTTCTTGACTTGGAAGTGTCACCACGAAAATATGTCTCCTCCATACCCAAATGAAATTGCTAACTATAATATCAGATGGTCATGACTGAAGCATATATCATTCAGAAGCATCTATTTAAGTTTCTTTTGCAGAGGTTTGAAGTACAAAATAATAATTTTTGACAAATTTTTGTTATAACTTTTGAACAAAACATTAGATATCGATGAAACCTATATCTCTAGATTGTACTTTTCAGAGGTGAATCAATAATGAAAAAATATATAGGGTGTTCCATTCATAAAAATCCATAAAAAAATCAAGTTTTGATTCACCCTGTATCCATCAAGAGGTTCATGATAAAATCATAGCAGGGTAATGTAATGAAAACCTCTTTTAAATACCATGATGAAAAAATTAACTCTTCAGTTGTTCGTTCCTTGAATACAAGCAGTGTTGAGTAGGACTATTTTTTCGTATTTATTTTTTATTCATTTATTTTTATTTGATAAAGAAAATAAGCATATAGAGACATGTTTTTCATAGTGAATGTGCTTTAGACTGATAATAAAAATTCAATATACCTATTTGTGAGAATTCACAGAAGGCTATTTAAGCAAAGATCTGAAAAGTGATCTGAAACTATAGAGTGACCCTTGAAAAATGTCTAACTCATGTTCATCAATTGCTTTCAGTGATCTCTAAATAGGTGAATGTTGTCTATAATTTTTAGAATGATGTGCTATCCGAAAGAGGCTTGTATTTCTTATTTTCTGACACATTGAAATCAATTAAATCTAGTAAACTCGGGCACACAATAATTCCATTGAATAATTTGAAAATGAAACAAAGGTCGTTGGTTATTCTACGATTTTTCAAAGTCTGCATTTTCAGTTTATGGACAAGGAATAAGTTACAGTTTCTAAGAATTCACCCCAAAATCTTCGAAGACTTTGTGCTACATTATAAATGTGTGCTACGAAACTTGTAATTTGATCAAAAATCTCTTACTGATGACAGATAACAATTCTCTATTATTGATGTAATCAGATGACTCATTTTCATCGCATCATTTTAATTAGCCTGTAACTTTTTTTCATCCTTATGTGAGTTATTAGGTCCAAAGAATTTTGAATCACGAGCAAATAGTAGATATTTACTAAAAGTAAAGTAACCATTGATACCATTTATGAATAGGTTGAATAGTGATGGAGAACAATGTTAACCTTGCGGAATACCGGATGACACAATAACATCATTTGATCGATAAGACCCCACTTTAAATTTTCGTTTGCTACCTGTTGTTTTAGCCAATTCAGTAGAGTTTCGTTAGAGCCAATATTTTTCAATTCAAAAAATAATAAGTTAATAAGTTTCGGTCTGCCCTATCAAATGCTTTGCTGAAATCTGTATATATTGAATCTTATTGCATTTTTGACACCAAAGTTGATATTATATCATTGTTGTAACTCAACAGATTAGTACCTGTAGATCTCTTAGACATAAAACCATGCTGATTTTCGTCAATGATTTCTTTGCATAAAAAACTGAACACTAAGCTGTCAAACAAATTGGGTGTTGTAGACTGATTAGATACCCCTCTATAGTTTTTAATATTTTCTTTCTCGCCAGATTTGAATATGGGTATTATATAACAATATTAGCAGATTTCGGGATAAATGACAGTTTGATCACAACATATCTTCATAATAACACAGCACTTTCTGAGAGGAATCCAAATATGCAAAGCATAATATGTCATTCCATTTGAAAAAACATTTGATACAGCACGCTTTTATCAAGAACTCTGTATGTTGGCAAATCATTTTTAAAGACCCACCACATTATTATTCGAATGTTTCATCCTTTTCCTCCACTTTAGAGTTCTAATAGAAGCTCGATGTGACACATACTGGGGTTCTGAAATCACCATATCTCTTTTTATTTCACTATTTTTCAAAAATATGAGAAATTTCAGACATCTGTAGGAATATATAATATAATATAATATAATATAATATAATATAATATAATATAATATAATATAATATAATATAATATAATATAATATAATATAATATAATATAATATAATATAATATAATATAATATAATATAATATAATATAATATAATATAATATAATACAGGGTGAGTCAACAAGATTCCCGTGGTCGATTGCTACGTTGTGAATCACTATTTCGATTTCTTATATTTTTTTGCCAAACGGACCATTAAAGACTATCTTCCAAAATTATTCTTATTCATACAGGGTGCATCATTGAAGCGTGGCTGACCAAAGTTGGTCTTTTTCAAATGAAACACCCAGTATATTTTCATATATTCCGATCCGCTGTTTCATTGGCTGGTCAACGATTTTTTCTATTTTGGATTCCGTTGCGGCGTTGCCGAGTTATCTAAAAAATATCTATTTTGCAGACTTCTTTTTGAAAAATCAAATATTTCACGTTTCGAAATATTAAGTGGAGATAATTCGGGAATCGATAGTCGAAACATTGAAGTTAATTGTGAATATGGTGAACATTATATAAATTATACAGGATAATCGGTACAACAATACAAACTTGGTCATTTTCAAACATCAATATTTTAATTCTTTCAAATGGAACACCCTGTATGTTATCATTCATATCAACTCCTTTTTAATGACTCTTCAATTTCTATTCTCAATGTCATGTGCCTAAAATAACCCGTTTCCGAGATATTTGACATCCTAAAGATGGGGGCCTTTCCACAGAAAATATTGACAATATTCGTATTTTGTATCATATTTGAAAGTAAACTCTATAAATCATATCAACCCAATAATAAAACAAATTATTATATACATTCAAATCAGAAGAAAGAAAACAAAATAATTAATGCAGCAAATGTTCAATGTGCCTGCCATTTTCACTAATACACAGTCTCAATCTATTCTGGAAACTATTCTCCACACGTTCCAGCATGTCTTCTGAAATTTCCCTGAAAGCAGTCCGAATTCTTGCTTTCATATTTTCAGATGTTGTAGGCAGAGTTTGATAAACAACCCATTTAATGTATCCCCATAGAAAGAAATCCATTTTTGTGAGGTCCGGTGACCTGGGAGGCCACTGAACTGGCCCTCCTCTACCTATCCATTTTCCACGAAATGTATTGTTGAGGTATTCCCGTACATTAGTATGGTAATGTGCAGGCGCACCATCTTGTTGGAGCCACATTCTCTGCCTTGTTGCCAATGGCAGATCATCTAATAAATTGTATAGCTGTCGCAAAAACCTAAGATATTCTCTTACATTAAGATGACCATTGAAAAAAAATGGCCCTATCACTCGCCGTCCAATGACACCTCCCCAAACATTCAGTGACCAACGTTGTTGGTGATTGACATTCTAACGAAATGGGGATTTTCAGTTGCATAATAGTGCATATTATGCCGATTCACATGGCCATTGTTGTGAAACGTGGCTTCGTCCGAAAATAGAACATACTCAAAAAAATCATGTTCATCTCTGATTTTATTTACACCCCATTGGCAAAACCGCATTCGCTTTGGAAAATCTCTTTCAGTTAGCTCCTGCATCAACTGCATATGATATGGATGGAAATTGCATTTTCTCACCATCCGAGAAACACTACTTTGTGATATTCCCAACTCCCTACTCAGAATACGTGTACTTACATGGGGATTGTCGGTAATATGTAATGCTATATCAAGAGTATTTTCATCATTCGTAACAGGACGGGCACGTTCAAACTTTTTGTAAAATACTGTTCCGGTTTCCTCAAATCTTGTTTTGAGGGCTTGAAATGCTCGCATGTCTGGATGTCTTTTCTCAGGAAACTTTTGTTGGTATAATATAGATGCCAGTAAGCAGTTACCGTCACTTTCCCCCAAAGCATAAACCATTTGAACCATATCCTCTGAACAATAATTCATAATGCCACATTTGTCGACACAACTGGATTGTAGTTTGACAGTTACCTCTATTTACAAATGCCGATAGTCATTTTTTTCAGCGGTAGTCATGGATAACTAAACTAGAAAAAATAGTTACTTTTCAAAATTTCTTTTGCCATGCTAGTTATTTATAATTTTTCAAGAATGCTCTCGAAGAAGGATAAAATAATTAAAGCGGCATTCAGTGTCAGTATTTTCTGTAAAGAAACGTATAGGTGAAAATTTTGCAGGATTGTTGATTTGCCATTGAACAATTCCTTTAAAAACCACAATATCTCGGAAACGGGTTGTTTTAGGCACATGACATTGAGAATGAAAATTGAAGAGTCATTAAAGAGGAGCTGATATGAATGATAACATACAGGGTGTTCCATTTGAAAAAATTAAAATATTGATGTTTGAAAATGACCAAGTTTGTATTGTTGTACCGAACATCCTGTATAATTTATACAATATTCACCATATTCACAATTAACTCCAATGTTTCGACTATCGATTCCCGAATTATCTCCACTTAATATTTCGAAACGTGAAATATTTGATTTTTCAAAAAGAAGTCTGCAAAATAGATATTTTTTAGATAACTCGGCAACGCCGCAACGGAATCCAAAATAGAAAAAATCGTTGACCAGCCAATGAAACAGCGGATCGGAATATATGAAAATATACTGGGTGTTTCATTTGAAAAAGACCAACTTTGGTCAGCCACGCTTCAATGATGCACCCTGTATGAATAAGAATAATTTTGGAAGATAGTCTTTAATGGTCCGTTTGGCAAAAAAAATATAAGAAATCGAAATAGTGATTCACAACGTAGCAATCGACCACGGGAATCTTGTTGACTCACCCTCTATAATGTAATATAATATAATATAATATAATATAATATAATATAATATAATATAATATAATATAATATAATATAATATAATATAATATAATATAATATAATATAATATAATATAATATAATATAATATAATATAATATAATATAATATAATATAATATAATATAATATAATATAATATAATATAATATAATATAATATAATATAATATGTGAATCTCTTGAAATAATATACAGGCAAATGTATATTATTTGTTCAATACAGATTTTCAATGAGTATCGGCCACTTCCATTCAGTTTTTAAAGCATTCCATCCCATTTTCTGACATGCATGGTTTGGTTACATCTCACTGACAAGCAGTGGGATCCACAAGTGGCCGTTGTGTGAACAACATTCCTCCTTATAATTTGTTTATACAAAAAATAATTCACTTTTACTTTTTCAGGGGGATAGTAAATAGGCAGTGGTGCCCATGATCTCGGTTGCCGTCTGACCGAAAAAAAAATACCTACCAGGATTGGTAGCCAGACAACCAGTTGCAGAATTAATTCTGCCGTGACCAGGATTCAAACCCAGCGAACTGCTGTACGCTTCTACCTAACGGCTACCACCTCGCCCAGTATGTCCCCACAGGATGTCCAACAAGAAGTACGAACCCAGTTTTTCTCCTTTATTTCATTTGCTTTCGAAAAGACACATTTTCAACATATTTATTGAACTCTGCCTCCAAATCCCTAGCGGGGGATTGTCACTACCCTGAAATTTCAAGTGGAGAGTGTGGGATCGAGTGATACATCATTTGATTATATTTCCAAGTTTACCACACGTTTAGTGTAGAATCGACGTTAAGAACATCAAATAGATAATTTTGGTACTGATGAAAAATACAAAATAAGTTTTGAAATTTGAGAATCAGAATAACTTCAAAAATTCCTGAATTACTTCATTTTAACGAAAGCAAGATTTCAATGTTGATGTTTTTACACTAAGATTCTCCATTTACCGTTTGCTTTTTATTTGTAAGAAAAACTGCATATGAGTGTAGGAAAATAATTAGGGCAAATATTCATTTCAGTCATGTCACTGATTCAGTTTGGTTTGTTTGAAAATTATCTCAACTCCACCATTAAACATGGTTTGTTTGAGGACAAATATTGTATGGAAGCAAAAGGATGACATTTTCAGCCATCATTGAAGTAACGTTTCAGTTAATCAATTCAACAATTTGTTCACAAAACACTGATAATAACAAACATTGAAACTTTTCACTAATTTTGAATATTTTGATGCCTGATACCCAAAACTTATTTCTATTTTTCATCAATAACAAAATTATTGGGTTGATGTTCTTGATGCCGTTTTCTCATTAAATCTTCTAGTATAGGACCCCACACCTTTTTTATGTCAGTCAAATTTTCTGGAAGATTCGTATATTGTTGTACTCTACCTAAAATTGTACAGAACTATAGAATATCCGTGCCTGTTGAATAAAGAGATGCACGACAAGAAAAATAGAATAAACAAGAAATTTTGCCTTCAATCATATTAGCAGAGTCACCTAGGAATCAATAGCGGAATTCTTTCATAATAGGAACAATATTTGCCTTTCTGTGAAGAGATATTCTATCAGTGGGCTGTTCAGGGTTCGAAGGGGTAAAACCATCGTTTATAGAGAAATGGAATATTTAGTCGACATAAGTGTAAAACGGAAATGGCGCGTTTTTGTTATGCCATCTGAAATGAAATAAAAATATTTCCGTTCACTCGAGAATTTACGACAAAGTTTCCTTCTGTAAAGGGAAAATAGGTGCAGAGTTATCTCTGTCAGTTTGCATGAAATGTTAAAAGAATGAAAATGAAGTTCCGAAATATAGTTGACGATAAAATTTAATGGAGGGAATAATATCTAAAACATGAATGATCTACAACATTGCCAAAAAATCCAATTCTTCTTCTAAACTGATTACCAGCATTTGATCCATTTTTTTATACAGATTCATACAAAGGGAAAGCAGTGCAGTATTCAACACCGAGTGAAGCAAGAGACAAGGGATACAAATTAACTTTAACCTTGAATTTTTGAAGTTTGTAAGCCTCTGGAAAAACCTTCCTCGGCAAGCAGTTCCAAAGTTAATCTATTGAAAAAGATCTCTGAGCAAGGAAGGTTCGACAGTTCTCCAAGATCACGACAAAGGGGTGGGAATTCTGCACTCGTCGGGTTATCCGTGTAGATACTGCCAAGGGTGGAACGATTGACGACAATTCGGAAGAGCAACGACTGTGCAAATATCTATAGAAGAGAGACAAGTCTCCGACCCTTCTACGATATTCCAACGGAGAAAGCGAGTCCATGAGAGAAGAATCAAAAAGTTTTTTCTCAATAACCTTCCACTTTAGTATTCGTGATATGGCTTTACTGACAGATTCTCTGTGGCCCAGAGGTATAGGAGAGGTACGGTTTAACGAAAAACAGATCTTCATTTGTCAAATTTATGCAGTGTTCATAACCTGAAACACGACCTGGCTTGCCAGAGAAAATGTCTGAATATTTTTTCAATAACCTTTTGCACATAACCTAATACTCCTCAGAAGCTAAAGGAGCTAAAAGCTTTTTCTAAGTATAAAATTTTTGGTACTATAACCTTAGTAATTAGCAGTACAGGTGAGCGGATTCTTGGTTAAACTAAAAAGTTTCAGAAATGATTTCATATATTTTTGTCCTATAATTTACAAACCAAATAATTTTCATCTAACTTGATTAATACTTTTATTGTATTAGAAAATCAATTCCCAAAATAATAGGGCAGAAAAAATTCCAGGTCAGCCAGAAAAAAGTTAATAAGTGCTTGTAAAAGTACTCTCTTCATTTTTGTTTCAAATGCTTCAACAACCTTGACTCCAAAAGCAGAAAAGTGGGGGATTTTCTTATGCAAATCTTACAGCTGTACCCAAAACTTCTGAGGAAGAATCATATATGTTCATTCATCGCCCAGAAGTTCTTTTTTGAGGATTGTTATTAATATATTTCATCCAACACATGACAGTTATAACTGTCATTATTGGTGTCATTTCAGACAAGTGAACTGTCAAATAACACACAAGTGTGTTATAATCCACAGCTTACTAGTGATTTATTACTATTACCAACAGAATTCACATTGATATTCAAATAGAAGGAAAATCCAAACGATTTATTCGAATTTTAAGTTTTTGTAAAGTTCGTTGGCTTATTGGAACCAGAGTCTTCCTTTTCTGCTGATAGTGCCGGAAGATGCCGACACATAAGAACCTTATATTTTTTCTGCAATTTGTATTTTGTTATGCACCGATTCTTATAGGTATCCTTCTGCTACCGTCGTTTATTTTTTCTGCAATTTGTATTTTGTTATGCGCCGATTCATCTTAGGTATCCTTCTGCTACCGTCGAGGACTTCCATTTCCCGTGACGCTTCAAAGTAGTCATGTTAGCCCCTGCATTGGCCAAAAGAGTCGCCGAAGACCTTCTCAGGCAGTGAGTTCCCTGAGTAACTTGAGAATTTATACCACTCGGCGGCCTGGTGGCCTCGTGCTATAGATCTTTCTCGCGTGACTTATTTCAACATAACACACTAGAACCACAAATAACTATTAAATTATCGTTTTTTGCTCGGCTCATTGCCCTTACATTCCACGAGCTCAAGAAGGTTGGGCTCCTTGGTGTTCCTGGCCTCCATCATTTCAAATTCCAGATGGGAAATTTGTTTAATTTTTTTCAGATTCCTTTTGTCCTAAGGGTGAAAATAGTTCATTTTCTTTTTGAGAATGATTATGGTTTGATTTGTTGAGTTGAAGTTTTTTTCAAGTTTTCCGTATTGAAATTTGAATTGAAGAAGTAATCAGCTTCTCTTAACCTTTCAAGAGCTAGTTCTAAGTCATCCACTCCGATAAGAACAGCCGACACCCTAGGTGAAGAATGTCTACCAATTCTTGCCACCAGTTTTTTATCTGTAGAACGGCGTTCTGAATATTTGGCCAGAGAGACACTGGGTAAAATGATCTGTATATGTCTTTCCTTCTTTGCATATACCGTTTTCTATTTGAGCCCTGTATTTGATTGTAACTGTTCGTTCTGAAAAAATTTTACAAAGGCTCTTTTGAATAGCTCATAGTTGTCATATTTATCTGCAAAAGCATAGTTAAGCAAAAGTGAGCTCTTGTGTCCTTGGAACCGACAGATATCATGGTCAGCTTCGAAGATGTGTCCTTCTTGATCAACGTCCCACTGGAAGACTCTCTGAGGGAGCTAGCCTACTTATTTCCGAGTGATATCGTCGGAATTTCCAAAGCATGTCGCACGGGGAGTTACTCTCAATGGAGGGCAAACTTCTATGAGCAATTAGATATCGTGGCGATAGGAAGTCCACTTAGCCAAGTAATAGCCAACTTCTTTATGGAACGTTTTGAAAAGAGAGCAATCGACGCCTTCAATTTAAAGCCGACCTTGTGGCTACGTTACGTGGATGACTCCTTCGTCATCCACTTGAACGCTCAACACACCAGCATCAAGTTCACCATGGAGACTAAACAGGACCAGCGGGTTACATTCCTAGATGTACTGATCGAACGATCTGATGCTAGACTAACCCACAGAGTATACTGAAAACCTACGCACACGAATAGGTACCTGCACACGCTACCCAACCACCATCCTATCCAAAAGAGAAGAGTCATTCCTACTCTAACGGAACGTGCTCGAAGAATATGTAAACTAGAACATCTGAGAAAGAACTGGAACATCTTCATGTGGCCTTGAGATACGGTGTACCCGCGATAAACAGGTTCATGAAACTGAAGAGTTTCACGTTTCAAAACAGGGAGGACGCTCAGATAGTTGCACTTGCTCATCTACCATATCACAGGGTCACAGACAGAATTGAAAAACTCTTGGGAAAATACAACATTAAAACAGTCTTAAAACCCACCAGGAAGATTCAACGAAGCCTCGGGTCGGCTAGGAACAAAAGAGACCCACTGCCAGCAGCAGAGGTTTATCGCACACCGTGCACCTGTGGGAAGGTATACATCGATACCACCAAAAGATCTATGGGAACTAACCTGAAAGTAAAACTTGACAAATATCAAAAACAAACTTCTTCACGACGAGTGAGAACGGAGTTTGTTCTGGACTGTCCTTAGGTTCATCCTTGACATGACTACCATGAAGCTTTGCTACAGTCAGATCATCTTCTAGTATAGTATTAACAGCGTTGTCACTACGGAAAGATTCACTGTTGGTGGCGGAAGATTTCGATGACGAATCTGATAACTAACCCGCGCCAACAAAAAAGGAATTATTTTTGGGCGCGAGACACTCGACTGGACCAACTCAGAAATTGCGCAAGGCAAATAACGGCGTAGGATGATGATTAAAGTTCAGCCGTATGTTGATCTATGAGGTAGGTTGCACCTGCCGGTTATCAATGGTCAGAAATCATTGTAAGTCTCATTTCCAATTATAGGTGCACTCATTTCGTTGGTCCCTCTGAAACATGACAAAAAACATCAAAAACAAACTTACTTATGAACGAGTAGGAACGGAGTTTTTCCTCGAGTTTCCCTAGTTTCTGCTAATTTTGTACTTTGTCTTCACTCAGCATGGTTTTCTTTAACGATTTTTTATCCATAGTATGGAAACTTCTTGAATTCACTTATTCGAGTAAGGTATCGGATGGGACCAACCGAAGTATAATGAAAGATGGGATCTGTCACCAGAATGGTCGAGATACAGTCGATAACCATCTTAATTTTTTTGCCCTAATACCTATGATAGGCCCGCAATATGCTAACAGTGAATTGTTGGTTGCCTATATGTTGGTAGGAATATTACGATTTCTTACCAATTGTAACAGCGGAAAATAAAGTAAACGATGTTCACTGTTCAAAAGTATGCTTTATTCTGACTTCAAATATATTTTCCAGTGAGTCGTTCGATTACTCAGGTTTACATAATAACCCAGACACAAAGAAACAGAACGTGTGTCTGACTCAACCCTAAAATGACTAATTAACTGGAGTAGAATAAAATATACAGGATCTTGCGTTGTTCTAAACAACAACAGCTTGAATAACAAAAAAAATAATGCCAATAATAATGATAATATATATACCTAATCTCTAATTAAGTAATTTCGTTACATTCGGCCATCCTGATACTTAGCCGTCCTCGGCTTGGTTTCATGTAGTTTACGTCCTCCTGTTCTGGAAAATAAAAAAAAAAAAAACAAAAGTAGTTGAAGCATCAACAGATAATTAGAATGGGCAATTCTGCTGATTTTCACCAGACTTCATTTAATCCACTGATATTTTTTTTATGCTCTTTAGAGCTCTTCTGCTAGATACTTCAGTGTTTTTATGCTTCCAAGCGCTTATGAATGATCGTTTTATTTTATGCTCTTCAGAGCTCCACACATCACTTTGTTCTTCGTGTTAACCTTCAAGTAAGTCTAACAGTTCATCAGTACTGTTTAACTCACTGTCAGACTCGCTGTCTGTTATGACTCCTCCTTTATACTTTTTCAGTTGATCAACTGGCACTGTTGCTGTGTATTTTTTGTAACCTTTCATGCCCTTCAAAGAAGTTATCTTATATCGATCATTCTTCTTTACTTTTGATATTCTATAGGGCCCACCAAATTTAACACCTGTTTTTCTCGTGACTTCTTTCTGAGAAGTTCCGCTCCCTTTCCACAGTACCAGATCACCAACCAAAAAATTCGGTGCTTGTTTTCTTTTTTTGTCAAACAGCTTTTTCATTTTCTTTGCTTGCCTGTCCATTTTTGTTTTGGCTATTACTCTGTCACGATTTCTATCTATTGCAATATTATCATCTTGATCTAAGTCCACATGTCTTGCTTGATCAAAGCCAAACATGAGCTTATGAGGTGTGAATCCCGTGCTAGCATTAGCAGTATTGTTTATGCCCCATACTGCATCCGGTAGCACAGAATACCACTCGCATTCTTCACTTATGCTAGCGTTAATTGCCGATTTCAATGTTAAGTTATATCTTTCGACCTGGCCATTCGACCGAGGTGATGCAACACTGTTCAAAATGTGTTTGAATTGATATTTGACAGAGAAATCTTTAAAACTCTTACTTGTAAAAGCTTTACCCCGGTCAGATATAATTCTTTTGGGTACCGCAAACATGCTAAAAAGATCTTTCAAAATGTGTATCACTTCTTTTGATTTAGTGGTCTTTGTTGGCCTGGCAAATAGAAATTTAGAAAAAGAGTCAACGATCATGAATATGTAACAGTATCCGCCAACACTTCTGACATATGGACCCAAATGGTCAACATGCCAGGTGTGCAAGGGCTTTAAGGGCTTATCGATAGGATACAAGAAGCCGTGTTTCTTACCATATTGGTCTTTTTTGTACGAACATTCAATACACGAATACACATATTTTCTTATGAAACTAGTCATACCCTTAAACCAAAATTTACTTTTTATCAAAGAGTCACATTTGCGGTATCCAATGTGACCAATTTCATCATGATATTTTTGTAGAATATTAAACCTTGCAAATTTAGGTATGACTAACTTATCCCTGTTGTCGGCGGTTTTCCTGTATAATCTATTGTCTTTAATAATAAATGTATTTTTCAATTGTATATCGCAATTTTTTTGTTTCAGTTTGTCAAAAATTGCTTGCAAGGTATGGTCTTGGAGTTGAATGCACAATATCCAGTCATCAAAACTGACAATTTTTGAAACAGTATACGGAGGTGCATTTCTGCTTAGGGCGTCTACATGTTTCATTTTCTCTCCCGGTCTGTGCTTGATTTCAAAATCATAATCTTGAATTGCAAGCCACCATCTTGCAACGCGAGGCACAAGATCACGTTTTGTAAAAGTGGAACGTACAGCAGCACAGTCAGTTACAATGACGAAATGTATTCCCGTTAAATAAACACGAAATCTCTTAATTGATTCCACAATTGCAAGGGTCTCTAGTTCGTAAGAATGGTAGACTGTCTCATCCTTAGAAGTCATTCGACTATAGTACATTACTGGTTTGAAATGCTCCTCATGTTTTTGTAATAAAATCCCGGCTATTCCTTTACTACTGGCGTCCGTATGTAACTCAGTTTCGAGATCTGGATTATAAATACTAAGTAAAGGTCTAGACGTGAGACGTTTCTTAATTTCACTAAAAGCAAAGTTTTCTTCTGAAGTCCATTTCCATGGCACTGATTTTTTCAAGAGGTTTGTTAGAGGGGCTACAATGAGTGCATGGTTTTTTATAAATTTTCGGAAATATGAACTAAGACCCAAGAATTGTCGTAATTCGTGAAGATTTTTGGGAATAGGAAATTTTGAAACAGCTGTTATTTTGTGCTGGCTTGGGCTTATTCCGTTACCATCTATTTCGTATCCCAGGTAATTAATATTGGTTTCAAAGAAAAAGCATTTTTCTATGTTCAGTTTTAAATTGGAATTTTTCAATATTTTGAATACAGTTTCAAGTAAATTGAGACCTTCTTCGATTGTTTTTGAAGAAATGAGAATATCGTCTAAATATATAGTAATATTTTCGTGACGCAGTTCGGAAAACAAATCATTCAAAAATCTTTGAAACGTCGCTGGAGCGTTCGAAAGCCCAAATGGCATTCGTAAAAATTCGAATTGTCCGTCCTGCGTTACGAAAGCTGTTTTATCTATTGATCTAGAAGAAACAGGTATTTGATAATAGCCCTGGGTCATATCAAGACTACAAAAATATTTTTTTCCTTCAAGGCGCCCGATTTGATCCTCTATGTGAGGTAGAGGATACCTGTCTTTTCGAGTAATAGAGTTCAATTTTCTGAAATCTATGCATAATCTGTGATCACCATTTTTCTTTTTCACTAAAATAGCAGGACTCGAATAGCTCGAATGAGATTTTTGTATGATCCCATTTTCTAACAGCTCTTTGATTTTACTACGAATTATAGTTTTCTCTTTTTCAGAGTATCGGTACGGTCTATAGAAAATAGGTTCATATCTTTCTAAATTTATTTCGAATTCTATCAAATTAGTTACACCCAATTCGGATATATTCTTAGCGAAACAGTCTCGAAACGTATTCAAAATATTATAAAACTGTGATCGATATGGTTCCTTTAAAGCTTCTAGGTTAACTTTGACTTCACCTAAATTAATAGGCCACATTTTTTTGATACCATTGGAAAAAAAATTGCTAATTTGCAAAAAATTCACTTCCATAGCCCTCGTCAAAATTCTACCCTTATGCCAAACGAGTGTTTTAGGGCCAGTATTGATAACGCTAAGATTATTGTCGGTTTCGAACAAAAAACAAGATGGAATCGAATAATGTTCGGAAAAATCATATGTTTTTGACGATACTAGCAAACAATTGTTTCTTTTCGAGCTTATAGGTACTAAAGAGGTAGAGTGAGGTTCAATCGTGACATCCTCGTCTAACATTAATGAAGACGTGTTTCCATGACTCATTTTACCAATATATATTTTCTCGCCTTGAATCTGCATTATTATATCTTTATGATTAATAATAGGCTGGCCTATTATTACGTCAATGTCCCCTGTTTCGGCCTCAACAAAATGAACGACAGATTCTATTGAGAAATTTTTGAAGTCAAAGTTCACCGTGCACATTCCCTTCGGGATTATTATACTGTTTCCGAAACCTTGAACCACAATTTGAGATTTTTCCAAACATATATTCAGTTTTTCAATCAACGAAACATTAGCTACATTTATTTGGCTTCCGGTGTCCAAATATCCTTTACAACTGATGTTATTTAAGTTAACATCCACAATGTAACTGTTATTTGGTACTTGCCTTTGTAATAGTCGTACTTTAGCAGGATTCAAATGCCAACATTCCTCCTCAACGTGACCCTTTCGGCTGCAGTGTGTACACTCCCTCAATTTGGATTTGGCACCATAGTCGTTATTCCTCTGCTCTCCTGTTTTTCTTGACGTTCCAGATGACCCGGCGTTGGCATCTCTGAAGAAGCAGTTCCTTGCGATATGGCCACCTTTTTTACAAATGAAACATGTGATTGAACTGTCTTTTGTAGGTTTTTCACGTTTTTGTGGCTCAGATATACTAGTGTCCAGTTTGCACAAAAATCCTTGGAAGAGTTCTTCAGGTGTTTTAAAGCTTGCAGATTTTGCGGTTCCTTGATACTCTTGTGGAAGTCCATCTATGATGCAGGAAGTTGCATTCAGATCCGATATATCACATTTCCTTATTAGAACACATTTGGAATAATAGTAATGTAACATCGTTTCAGTTTTCTGTTTTTTTCTATCCAACATCAGCTTCAAATTATCGACGAAGTTCTCATGTGATGGAAAAGCACTTAACAACTCAGCTTTCCACTCTTCCCACGACTTATTGTAATCCCTAAGACCATTATACCAGAGTTTGGCAATTCCAGAAAGCTTAGATTGCATGAAATATGATTTGGTAGCATCCTCCCAGTGATGAATTGTTGCGAGTTGCTCGATTTTGTTGAGCCAATTTCTTGAACTCATGTCACCGACTTCAGGGTCAAAAGTGGGCACAATATCACTTTTTCCACTGATACTACTCGATTCGAGTTGTTGTACAGGATCATTCGTAACGCCACTATTGATTATGGGCTGCATTTGACTTAGAACTTCACTCACTTTTGCGGTAATTAGTTCCTCTATTCTGCGCTTTTTGGCCGCTTTTCTTCGATCAACCCGTTCATCCTCCGATGAGCTTGAAGAATCTTCAATCACTTCTTGTCTGTATGATTTACTCGTCGTATCTCTCTCCATGTAATTTTTGCGGTGGAGGCGACGCTGCTTCGGAGATTCATTATCACTCGCGATATCACTACCACTTTCCATTGCGGTCACACAACACGCGAAATACAAAAATGAAGAATGAAAAAAAAAATCACCACTTCTGAAATGTAACAGCGGAAAATAAAGTAAACGATGTTCACTGTTCAAAAGTATGCTTTATTCTGACTTCAAATATATTTTCCAGTGAGTCGTTCGATTACTCAGGTTTACATAATAACCCAGACACAAAGAAACAGAACGTGTGTCTGACTCAACCCTAAAATGACTAATTAACTGGAGTAGAATAAAATATACAGGATCTTGCGTTGTTCTAAACAACAACAGCTTGAATAACAAAAAAAATAATGCCAATAATAATGATAATATATATACCTAATCTCTAATTAAGTAATTTCGTTACACAATGTTTTGACATGCATCAGCATATGTGTTATTTTCATAATGAATCAATAATCTCTGATACTCTGGAGCATATTATTAGTTTTATAAGTGACTCTTCAAACGGCCAATTAACAACATTACTGTCAAGTTCTGACCTGAATCTAATACGTACTGTATTGTTTGTATGATCTGCTAAATCGGGTTAGCATACGGAATAGCATTTGAAACCAGGTCCACCGAATACTGGAAGCAACACAGCAGAGTTTGATCGGCACCATACAATTGAGCTTGAGCTATTCAAGGGCGCAAGGTATTCCTTCGATTACCCGACAGACTCAGCTATAGTAATAAAAACTCACATATCAGTAAATCAAAATATTAATCAGTTTGAAAGGCAGTCACCATACGTTTTGTTCCGGTTCATATCAATGAATCAATGAACATTTCGTTAATATAAAACCAAAACCAAAAATATAACATCTAAGACATTATACTCTAATACATTATTGTTAGGAAAATCGTATTTCAGGACTTGGTGAGTTATTGGGTTACTCCGCCTATGATAGAAATCATTTCGTTTTTTCTGATTTGAGTCTATTGATTAAATAGACTGGTTCCCAGGAAAATATCATATTGTGGAGCTGATGGAGAGACATAGAAGAGAATCAAACATCATGATAGCAAATATAAAGGAATCGCAAGCCGCTTCGCCTTTAAACAGGAAAGATGAAGATTTTGAAACTGTGCAGGATTTACTCCGAAATCAAAATATCGACATAAATAATTTAAAAATATCCGGAATAGTTGCCCCTGATTAAAATCGCTTGATCGGAGTTATCACATCGAGCAAAGAGGATGCAACTTCTGTGCTCAAGAATAAAAATGCTTTTCCACAAGGCATCAAAATTTTCAAAGACCAAACAAAGAAACAACAAGAATATTATATGAGTATCAAGAAACAGCTTCAAGAAATAATTGCGAAAGGCGACAACTCGAAAACTATTAGATGCATCAACAATATACCCATCGCATCCTAATATACCATTGAAAACAAATATTATCTACGGTAATATTGAGAGTCTTACCGCACATAAAGACGAAGTAATCGCTAGAATCCTTCCCTACAAGCCAGATATAGACCGGGAGGTCATGACAGGTGACGTTCCACCATTTTTCGTGCATGCCTTTTTAAGGCTTGATAACTAAACCTAAAATATCAAAGATAGTCGGGGTTTCAGACCCCCCGCGCGTCCTCTTCATAAGGAAAAACGCTTTTCTTTCTGTAGCGAATTTTCGTGTTTTTCCGTGATATTTTACTGCATGCCATTATAATATACGGAAGTTCAAACTGATTGAAGCTCTAATAATTGATGGCATGCACCCCGCAGCGGCTCAAGATGATCAAAGGGTTATGAAAACCTGAAAAAAAATTAAAGAAAATTCCGTTCTCAAATTGCATGCCGATGCGAAGAATTGAAGTTTTTGTAATGAAAACACTATGGAAAAATTGGCATGCACCCCTCGTAGGACCAACGATGAAAAATTTCTGGAAAATTCTGTAAAATTTCAACACCGATTTTCCGTGATTCCAAACTGCATGCAATTGAAAAAATACTTTATTCGCACCATTAATAAATAGAAGGAAAATTGGCATGCACACCAGGGTGTTGCAAAATAGAGGCATGCATGACGAAAGTTGCAAAAAACACTGAGCAAATTTAGGTGACTTGTTTTTGCATGCCGTTTTGTATTTGATGAATTTACCTTATTTCAAGTCATGAATGTAAATGGCATGCATGTAGCTACAGCCCAATATACAAAAATTGTGAAAAAAATTGAATGAACATCAATTTTTGAATTGAAAAAAAATCTAAAAACTGCCGTGTCTTGTTTTTGCATGCCGCTATCTATTTTGTTAGTAGATACTTTTTCGAGCCGAAATGCAAAATAGCATGCATGTAGCTTTGTGACAATTGGTTGAATAAAGAAAAGGTCATAAATACAGATAAATACACACCTACCCCCCACACACCCACACACACAAGCAAATTAAAAATAACAATACTATCATATCCTGCAAACAAATAAGCCACAGGTGTCGGTTGACGCCATGTGATATATTACTGTAGGTACTTACAAAAAGACACCGAATTAGACTGAAATATGATCAAGATGGCACGTATACTTGTTCTGGACAGCTATTTCACTTGCGTTTCGACATGTACTGAGACGAAAAATGTATAGGCGCAGTATATAGAAGTAAACAGCAAGTGAATTCACTCGCTGTCCTATTTGGGTTAATATTCTCATCTCTTACTTAACGCTCAGCCGATGTATCTGAAGTGTGAGTGCAAGTGAGCCAAGAATGCTTTCAGCCGAACCCTCCTACCGCACCACACGCTGCCAGAGCCCAGCTAAATAAAAATCTTGACCTGATACATCATGTCGACCGGTAGCGAACTTGTTGTTTACTTCTATACGGTGGTATAGGCAATGGCGTAGCGTGTAGCGTCTATCATAGTAGTAGTAACCTCTCGTGCTAGTCGACGTGTGATAGGTCACGTTTAGACTAGAGACCGGGAGATTCGAGTCATTTCAATTGATTTTTTTTACAATTCTTGAATGTTGGACTGTGATAACATGTATGTTATTCCAGTCATTAACTTGAAATAATGTTCATTCAAACAATTTTCATGGAGCTACATGCATGCCATTTCAACCTAAAATAGTATCTACCAACAAAATACAAAGCGGCATGCAAGAAGAAGTCACGGCATTTTTTAGATTTTTTTTTTTAATTAAAAAATTTATGTTTATTCAATTTTTTCGCAATTTTTGTTTATTGGGCTGTAGCTACATGCATGCCATTTACATTCATGACTTGAAATAAGGTAAATTCATCAAATACAAAACGGCATGCAAAAACAAGTCACCTAAATTTGAATTGTTTTTTTGCAACTTTTATTATTATTTATAATACGATGGGCTTATTCAACATGCATGCCATTTGAATTAGATAATTATTTCGTTATAAAATTAATATTCATCCTTATTAGGAGTGATTTGGAATCAAGGAAAATCGGTGTTAAAATTTTACAGAATTTTCCGGCAATTTTTCACCGTTGGTCCTACGAGGGGTGCATGCCAATTTTTCTATAGTGTTTTTATTACAAAAACTTCAAGTCTTCACATCGGCATGCAATTTGAAAACATGGAATTTCTCTTAAATTTTTTTCAGGTTTTCATAACCCTTTGATCATCTTGAGCCGCTGCGGGGTGCATGCCATCAATTATTAAAGCTTCAATTAGTTTGAACTTCTTTATATTACAATGGTATGCAGTAAAATATCACGGAAAAACACGAAAATTTGCTACAGAAAGAAAAGCGTTTTTCCTTATGAAGAGGACGCGCGGGGGGGCTAAAACCCCGACTATCTTTGATATTTTAGGGTTAGTTATCAAGCCTCAAAAAGGCATGCACGAAAAAATGGTGGAACGTCACCTGTCATGACCTACCGGTCTAATATGTTATTATTCAGCGAAAGCCGTACTACTGAAGACATACAAGATTCTGAGATTGTGCTCCCGAACTATAACATCATTAGATATGACTCATTCTCAAGGCACACGGGAGGTGTTTCAATTTATGTTAACTGTAGTTTACATTATTCGATCTATAAACGATATATTCTCAATTACAATTACTGGTGAATAGTAATGGAAATTAAGTATAATCAAACAAACATGATAGTCTGTGTTTTGTACCATTCACCTAGTGCAAGTGACCCAATATTTCTTGATGATTTTGAAAACATCTGTATGATTTATGTACATCTAATAAAAAATTCATTTTAGCAGAAGTTTTTAACATAAATTGGCTCAAAAATGACACATATTCGACTCGTTTTCGAGATATAATAAACAGTTATGGAATTTGTCAGTACGTCAATGAATGTACCAGAATTACAAATACGAGTACTAGTTTAATTGATTTTGTTCTTCGTAATGTCGAAATTCAAACCATTGTACACCATGTTCCTAAGTTAACCGATCATTCCTTGATCTCAGTCAATTTGCCTAATGAAATGAAGAATAACTTCGACTTCCTACCGAAATTCGGGCACAACAAATATGGATACAATATCCGATGAATCAATAAACAACAATTATTTACTTTACTGTTGTGATGTCAATCGATTTTTTAATGACTTTATGGTCCAAACAGAAAATACTGTTAATATTATAGCTCCTTTCCATTCGGAACAATTTACAGAAATCTCCTTTTACAAAAATTACAGTCAATTGGGATTAAAGGGGTTGTGCTGAATTGGTTCGAAGATTATTCAAATGGTCGACAACAAGTAACAAAGATTGAAAATGAATCATCCAATCCAGTCACCATAAATTTCGGAGTGCCTCAGGAAAGTGTTCTAGAGCCCTTGTTATTATTGATTTACATGAATGACATAAACACACACCATACTAGTGACTTCATCAACTTATTTGCTGGTGACACGTTACCATCTATAGCACATAAAGACTTGAAAGTATCTTTAGATAAGATGAACTGATCTCTGAATCAAATTGAAAATTATTTTTCGGCTAATAAAATTAATTTAAATATTTCAAAAACGAAAGCTATGATTCTCACAACCTCATACAAATATAAACAAATGAATATTAATAATCTTTTTCTGTATGTTGATGGTCAAAAAATTGAATTTGTGAAAGAGTTCAAATATTTGGGTTTTATGTTGGACAGTAGTATGTCTTTTGGTGCACACTTCAATTATATGAATAAAAAGATATAAAAAAATCTATATTTCTTCACTAGGATTTCGAAGCACCTTTTCACAAATGCGAAAATAATCGTATATGATTATAATAAACTTCCCCAAAATGTGAAGGATAATAAAAACCTGTTCCAGTTCAAAAAAGATTTGACAACCATATGAAAGGTATCAATAGATAGTAAGTCACTGTACGTGTGTTTTTCTGTGTACATGTATTCATTATAATTTGCTACAACCTTGCTATATTATCGGCATAACATGGAATAGTATGTACAGGTATATTATGTTTGTATATCAGGATAATCCTACTAATAAATCATTCATTCATAACCCACAAAAACTGTACATCAACAAATATAAAAAATTCGATATCACAATGATCTAGAATTTACTATCGCTTAAAATATATGAAACATTGACGTGAACGTGAAGATCTGATAAAATACACTGGAAAGAACAAAGTAAAAAGTAACAGTCAACGATGATCCTGAGTTGCATGGTCTGTATCTTGTACCCTTTCCAGATTTGCAAACACAAATTTCTGTCTTGTATCCACCTTTCAGCTCTTGCTCGTAACATTCATCGTCTGTCAATGCTTCCCCATTATCGAAATGTACTTTGGCACACATGTAGGTTATGTTGTTCACTGGAATATAAAATGAAACATAGAGAAAATTGAATACAATGCATTCATTCAAAATACTAGCAAAGGAATATTTTCTCAACATTTCAGAAAAAGGTATTGATGTAGGTATGCCGGAACGCATTTTCCGTTTCAGAATATTGCGCATGAACCCTGGTGCGTTGTCTGATATGCTTTGTTCAGTTAATTCCTATCGATCTGCGAAATCGAAATGGAAGCTTAAATTTGTTGGCGGTATAGTTCAGGAAATGAAGCATTTTGGCTCGCAATTTTTCCGTCCACCTTGGATTTACCTGAAATTTTCACAGAAGGTAGGAGATAGCTCAAGGATCATTTTCTATATCATGACGCTGTACGCTAGGGCCTTGGGGGTGGTTGCCGCCCCATCACGGTGGTGGAATTTTTTTATTACGTTTCAACTGTAGGAATCGACAGAAAATGTAATTAAAAGAGGAAAATGTTCCATACGTTTTTTTCTTAAAAGTAATATTTTTTGAGCTATTCGAAGTTGAAAGTAACAGTTTTTTGACGAAAAAATCGACTTTTTTAAATGTTTTTTGCAAATAACTCTGAAACTATGCATTCTATGAAAAAAGTGTGAAGAAGCAAATTGTAGCTATAAAAAAAACAAAAACAATGCATTTTTTATAATTTTCCTACGACACATACGAACTGAGATACAGCAAATTAATGCTTAGCTTTTTTCGTCAAATGTATAAATTGGATTTAAAGCGAAATAACGAGAAAAATTTGCATTTTTCGAAGAAGGCTCATAGAATATTCTTTCAAGTAATCAATTAGAGCTTTCAAACAATTGAAAAAAATGTCTTCCTAGCATGAAAATTGACCGACTTATGATCAAAATAAGATCGGTACGCGCTTTTTCTACGAAAAAAATCTGTGAAAACAACCTACTAGGTACCCCCTGACTAAAATTGATTGATTGATTGATCACCCTTCTGTGATTCTCTTTATATATGTACTACTAATACACCTACAAAGTTCAACCAATTAAAATGCCTAATTTAAGAGAAATTGGAGTTTAAAGGGAAAACGATTTTTTTCAATTTCGTGTTTTTAACCCTTTTCTTATAAATATCTCTCAAAATTTTAAAGATACGAAAAAAACGATACAGTACTTAATTGTAGTTTTTTTAATGACAAAAATTTCCCTTGTGTAGATTTTTTGTAAAGTGGATATTCGGCGAGATATAGCCGTTTAACACCTACATTTACGATCGATCATCACCTCAGTCAAGCGCTTTACTCTCCCCATTTGAAAATCAAGAGATCTTAAGTAATTTCATTCACATAGTCTTATAGCTCTTGAAATGCTCTACAAAATCGTCGAAAAAAATTTCTATCACCAAGAATGAAGGAGCTATGCTTAAAAAAACGATCTTTTTTTTTGAAAAATTTGAATTACCCGCTTCGGAGCGTAGTAATCTACACAACCGGTATATTCGGCCGTTATACGTTATATGTTCCACTTTTTCCATTCATATTGGAAGACAGGGGAGAAGAAAAATATGCTCGCGTGTGTGGGAGTGTATATTTCGTTGATCTCTTACCAGTATATTCTAAAGTTCGAAGACATATTAAAAAAATTTCAATGTTTTCAAGGATAGTTGAAAGATTTTGAAGTTGTATCCTAAAGCACGAAAAAATCATTATTCAACTATTTTCACCCATTTTCACCCATTTTCACCCATTTTTTATGTTATTTTATAATTTTTGACAATTAGGGGTAGTTTTCACCCCTAAAAAACAGAAAGCGTACAATGGCACAATAAAGAAAATGAGCTAGATGGTGTAATTAGCCTTATACTAAATTTTTGTTCAAATCGTTGCTGGACGAAAAAATTGCGAGGTTTCACCATTTTTCAGCTCCATTATCTGAACTAGTATGTGAAGATGCAAATGCGATTCTTCAAAGCTGCAATTCCATTCAAGCGACAGCTCGCGAGTGGTAATTTTTTCATCAATATTATTTATTCAATATTCATTTCTATTTTATTGATTTTGTTCGCTTCATTTCAAGTATGAAAACAAACCGATTGATAAAATCACGAGTCCGTAGGACGAGTGATTTTATCTAATTCGGTTTGTTTGAATGCTTTTGCCTCAAAATAAAAAAGTTTGAGTGTTTCGAAAATGAAAATTTATCTTATTAAATTTGAAGAACGAGTTGTATTTGGAGAGATTATTTTTTGAACAAATAGAAGGAAGAACAATTCAATTGATCAGTATTTAATTTACATAAGAAGGAACGGAGAATGGGTGAAAATTTTACAAATTTGAAATGTCAAACAACTATGTATGCCCTCTATGATCCAGAAGAGATATGATGCTTACGCATTGAATATTATAATGCTTGCCGACGATACCAAGAGATGGCGTCACACCTCTCATTGTACAAGGTTCTTATGAAATGAAATTCGCGCCAGAAGGAACATAAAATCATTCGTTATATCGTTGTATCAAAATCTTCATTCAACGGTTTCTTCTCATACAACAAGAAATGAATTGTATTTAATAGAAACTAGTTGTACTCCATCTTCATTCGAGTTGGGGAAACCTTAAATAATTGAATCGGTCGTTCGCTATATCTGTCATAAAGTTGGGGTTATGAGCTATTTACGTGTTTTAGTGTTCATTGAAATGTGTTATGTTATTATTATGCTGAAAAAGTGAAGAGTGAATGACTATTAATAATAAGGTAACTCTTCATTCATGATAATTCATATAAATATAAGCCAGTTCGATAGAATCGACGCGGTAAACTATATAGTTTTGACAGTTCAAAGGTAAACAACATTTTATCGAAACAATGGAAAGGACCAGGCAGACCAGGCAGTTTTATCGGTATGATACCCAATGATTGGCTAGAATAACCATAGAATAACCCGCTACTATTGGTTGGAATGCCAAAAACGTCACATTTTGACAAGTGAAAAAAATAATCGGTTGAAATGTATGGTGCACCTCCATGATTTTCGTAATTTTGCTTAGCAAATGACTTGGGTGTATGATAATTTCATAAAAGCCCGAGACCACAGGACAAGGGATATTATCTTAAATCAAATGAGCGTTTGCTTGAAAGAAAAGTTTTGAAAATTATAGATATGCACGCATTGGGAATATTTCCTGGAAAACTGTGAGGTCAGAAAACATTAAATCGAACACAGGACATGTACAAAGTTCAAAATATGCAGGTTTAAGAGTGAAGTATTTCAAATATTGCGATGATACAGTTCTCATTTTGTCAAGGATAAATGAAATTGAGCTTGAACAAGACATAAACAGTGATCTTAATCGGTACTATCAGTGGTTGTGTTACAATGAATTCACTATAAATGTGGAAAAGACTGTTTACTTGGAGCTGCATTAAGTGGGGAAAAAATGATCCAATAATAAAAATAAATGACGGTGTACTGAAAAAAGTTCAACATGGAATGTCCATATAGACAGTATCCTACAAGAAGTAATACAATGCTGGGTGCAATACGACTATGCAACCACATGCTTAGCGAAAATGCTAGACATCTCTTATATAATAGCTTTATTGAACCCCATATAAGATATCTTATGCCATGCTATGAAAATGCTAGTGTTGGAGTAATAAATAAACTGCAGAAACTACAAAATAAAGCAATAATAACCATATTGCTAGTAACTATAACACACCAAGTAATACATTATATAAAGACTATACCCATTCCTCAAACAAGAAAATCTAAAAACTTTGAACGAACTAAACTTATATATAAAATACAGAAAAACCTTATTGAAACCAATGTTCAACTGAAACAAAATAAAGAATATCATAATGATAACCTACGAACTAAAGAAAGACTCAGAAATAAATTTGCAAGGACAAAAAAAGGACAGGACTCTCCTATCTATCAAAGTATATGTACATAAAATTCTATACTAAAAGCAGTTCTTGAAGGATGTGAGAAAGTTGTGTAACATAACCTCAAGAAATTTCTCAAGGAACAGAGACAATAATTGATTCATCGATCAGGAAAGAAACGAAAACATAAACTTGATTTATTATTATTTATTCTCTGTAACTAGATAATGAAAGCTAAAGCCTCGATACCAGATTTATTGCAATCTGATTAGAGGTTAGAAATATTTTTTTTTTACAAAAAAAGGACCAATATAGTACCCGTGATAGTACCTGAAAAGTGAGCCAAACGCTTAGTTTATTTTGGTCAGGTCGGTCGGTTAAAAAGTTTGGTGCATTTAATCGGGGGTTATATCCCGAGTGCACCAAGTTTATTCGGTTAAAATGTGTGCTGCACTTCCATGATTCTCGAAATTTTGCTTAGCAAATGACTTGAGTGTATGATAATTTGATAAAATCCCGAGACCGCAGGTCTCGCAGCTTATTCTGACGAAGATGAAAACGAACTTGACCTTGAATGACCTTCCTCAACTTACTTGGGTAGAAATTATATTTTTGTGATTTACTGATTGTTTTCCAGAATTTCCCAAGTTCAACATGTTTTTGCCAGCATAAGTTTCAATGGTTTCTAGGTGTCTAGTAAAGAATGCAAAAAAAAAATTTAAATCATGAAAGTTCTTTCAGGCGATTGTTTTCGAATGAGAGATCGACATTTCATTTGGACTCACGATATTTCATAAATCAACGCACCAGAGTTTTTATGCATCTTGGACGATTGTTCATGCCAGCAAAATATAGATGAAGACCGAGAAGCAATAACAGTTTTTTCAGACCAAATATTTTCAGTGTGTCCTCGAGAGAGGAAATACTCGAAGCCACAAGAAGTATCGTACAAAAAAATGACATGCTCCATGTACAAAGCTCAATTTGCATTTGTAGGGTTCAACAATATTTCTGGTCAACTTTTTACAGGCTGCCCTGCATTTTAGTAGAGTTATATGAGGAGTAAAAATTTTAAAATATCGGAATCTGTAGCAAGTGAAGGTGAATCGTGATTTTAGAAAATCGGCAGAGAATTCACTGGAGCATTCTCAAATTAAAGAAAAATAAATTTGACATAAATCAAGACTTGACATTCGATTCTCCTGTATTTCGATAACCAGTAAAGTTGGATAACACGTACAAATGATAATGCCATCCGACATGCTTACTATTCTTTATATATGAGGTTTTTCCATGCATTTTGGGATATTTCGTATACAAATTGATAATAACAATAATAATAATGATAATAATCAGAGACCAGGCGAATACAGGAGTTCGATCTAGATAACCATTTTTTTACAAAATTACTGTTACGAAATCCCCAAATCCACTGCGTCCCAATCTGAAATGAAATTCCGCTCATTTGCATTCCAATTGGCAATTGGTCAGGCATGTGTAACAACAGAGATCAGACGAATTCTAGAAAGATCTTTGTTTGAATAGTGTATGTAGGAAGCGATAATTATTAGAGAGAGCAGAATTGAGCAGATTTTAGTGTTAAGTCCTGAGAGAAGAGCGTTTAGTAAAACAGGTTGGAATCTTCAGTTCGAAGTCGGTTGAGCAATCTAATGGATTATTGGTAGCATAAAAGTTGTACTTTCATAGTGAAGTGAAACCAGTTCAGTGATGCTCGGAATATTCTTCGCAAAAACGAACCCCGAAATATCCTTACTTTATTTTCATCGTCTCAGTCATGTTGGGACACAGCTCACTAAGGACCCCTTCATAAAAAAGCACACAAGATATTATTTCGGTGTTTTATAGTAATAAACAACACTCAGAAGCTGAAATGAGGACAATGAATGCTGGAATTCTACGCCCATACCAGCGACGGAAAATTTAAATGATGATATATTTATATATATATATATATATATATATATATATATATATATATATATGGTTTCTATCAATTTCGTCAAGATCGTGTACTTCACTGCTTGGTATGCTCTCCCTAAATTTCTCCGCAAAAGTTCCTTCATGATACGGACTAGCCGTTTCCACCATCCTCCCCACCAGGCAGCTGTTGGTGATTTCCATCGAATACTTTTATTGGTGAAGTATTCCAAAACTTTATTTAATTATTATTATTATTTAAATTTAATCAATTATTTCCATTTGATTATAAGCACCAACAAATTCATCATTCGGTGTGAAAGAACTCACATTTGGAAGGATATTTTATGAATTATTTCCTGTGGAACTCGACGGTTTATATTCTTCCTCCAAGGATGTTTTGTCGATACGTTTCGATGATACTAGGATTTCTCCGATGCATTCATCTGCCTTGAACAATCTGTCGCCTTTGTCATCCAGTTGTCTGAAAAAAGCTAACAGATATTGCATACTAGTGGCCTTATCTAGCAACAGTTCGTCTAACTTTCTGCATATCTTCGAGAAATGTTTCATAATATCCATTTCTTAGCCTATAGAGTCCTGGTACGGTCTTCAAATGTTATTTATAAACTTGAAATGGAATAAACTGCATCGATAATACTCAAAAGGATCGACAGTATTAACAACTTTTCATTACATCAAACCTGACATTGTTTCTATAAACGTTCATGACATAGGGTGATAAAATGAAAGTTGGTAATTCCCAACAGTCTTACACGTCAGCGTTGGCTGTTTTACAACTGTAACCTTGTCTTAACCCTGTTGTTTTCGCGGTAGCATTTGATGATCAGACACGAAATCGGCACCACTTTAGGATTTGGGCCCACGCCCCCCCGGGGGGTTATACATCGATGGAAAGCTTATGAGTAGGGGAACATATTTATGGGGGTCAGGGGGCGCGCAAACCCCTCCTTCAAGTGTAGGAGGGCAAAATCACTTATAGGATTGTCTCATTGATTTTCAATGGGAATCAAAGTCAATTGGATTGTATTGGCCTCTGTGAGCGTTTTTTGGCGAAGCGCTGCTAAAAAAAAAAAATAGGATATAATGCAGACTCTATCACCACAGGATAGAGGGCAGTTGGAAGTGGCTAAAGCATGACCTGGAAGGGCGTGGATACCAAGACGATGCCTTGGCGATGCATATGTGCGAGTTCCTCTTGCGTAAAGAGAATCGAAACGATCCATTCAAAGAAATAATCAAATGTATAAAATTACAATTCACACCGAAATATATGTAAATATGTAAATGTAAATAAAAATATTTTTTGCCATTTACATTAGGTTATGTTAGGTTAGGTTAGGTAAGGTTAGGTTAGGTTAGGTTTGGTTAGGTTAGGTAAGGTTAGGTTAGGTTAGGTTAGGTTAGGTTAGGTTAGGTAAGGTTAGGTTAGGTTAGGTTTGGTAAGGTTAGGTTAGGTTCAGTATTCACTCAACCCTTTTTCCTATTGGAAATCAATGGAAAAACCCTATAAGTGATTTTTGCTCATAATTTCTCAAGGAGGCTTTTGCGCTCCCACTGACCCCCACCAATGTGTTCCTCTCCTCAAGGGCTTTCCAACCATGTATAACCCCCCCGAGGGGGCGTGGGCCCAAATCCTAAAGTGCAGCCACGAAATCTCTCAATTTGAATTTCCATACATTTTTTCTAAATTCCAAAGAAAGTAGTTCCTAATGCTTATGATTTCATATTCTGTATTTTAACAATTCCATTTTTCATGCTTTTTGTTGTTTGAATTGATAATAATAAGCTGTTTTTACCAGGGGCGCCGGAACCATGGGGTCAATGGGGGCTCGAGCCCCCATAGAGAATTGGGTATGGGGGCGGAGCCCCCATAGTGAAGTTCTGGTTTGCGAAACTGTTACCATGCTCTCATAGCAAAAATTTTCCGTTTAGAACAAATTATGTATCGGTCTCATTGGTGTCGGGTTGTAAAGATTTTTATTATCACGCTGGCAAAGGTGTTATTTTTAAAGAAGTTAGTAATCACAAGATAGCAAATATTTTCATTTTCAAAGATAACCAAAGACGGCAGACCTTCTAACATGAGTAAAATTTTAATTTCAATCCTATTTGTCACATATATATTATATAGATCATGCAGAAATTGGATATTTGTTTCTTTAACAATTTCAAACAACAACAATTTTGTAGTACTCAGACTCGCCATTTGGCATTTGAGGTTTGAAACTGGCTGTGATTATCAGTTTTTTTTTGTTTTTTCTATACTTCACCGAAGAGTTTGGGAATTATTTTCATTATTTTAAACATGTGGTACTTGTGTCGTTTTGGATTAGTATTCACTTTGAGTTTTTTGTATGTATGTGAACATCACCTGAATATATGACGTTATAATACACTGGCTTTATATGTGCTCGGATAGGCTTCCGCGGTCGGATATGTGCTGTCTGGAACTTCCGGATGAACCGCGTCTGGATTTTTTTTCTTCTTTCGACGTTTTGGCTTCCACTTTTGGCTTTTCACTCTGTCAAGATGAGTGCTGGGGGTAAAGGAGACTTAGGCCTCGCCACCGAGTCAAGAAGTCTTGAGAATGGCTCCAAAGTGGGAGCCGAAACGTCGAAAGAAGAAAAATTCCAGACGCGGTTCATCCAAATATATATATATATATATATATAGACCGAGCCCCCATAGTGATTTTGAAGTTCCGGCGCCTATGGTTTTTACGATGAGTGTATTTGTGTTTATATTTTGTAATGGGGTTTAACCCGTTTGTCAAATGAATAAAATAAATTAAATCTCTGTCAGATCAACCGCACCTCCTAACCAAAGGTAGGTAGGTAGGTATCAACTATCGTAATCTAGATAACAATTTTTTACAGAATTACTGTTACAAAATCTCCAAGCGCAGCCACTGCGTCCCAATCTAAAATAAAATTCCGCTCATTTGCATTTCAATTGTCAATTGGTCAAGCATGTGTGACAACAGAGATCGGACGAATTCTAGAAAGATCTTTGAATAGTGTATGTAGGCAGCGATAATTATTAGAGAGAGCAGAATTGAGCAGATTTTAGTGTTAAGTCCTAAGAGAAGAGCATTTAGTAAAACAGTCTGGAATCTTCAGTTGGAAGTCAGTTGAGCAATCCAATGGATTATTGATAGCATGAAAGTTCTACTTTTATAGTGAAGTAAAACCCGTTCAGTGATGCTCGGAATATTCTTCGGGAAAACGAACCCCGAAATATCCTTACTTTATTTTCGTTGTCTCAGTCATATTAGAACACAGCTCACTAAGGACCCCTTCATAAAAAAGCACACATAATATTATTCCAGTGTTTTATAGTAATAAATATTATTCTATACCAAACAATCCCTTGATTTGAGCAAACTCTCATGATTAAACTCAGATGTCGGACTACAATAATGATTTCACAATTCGGATTTAATATTTATGACAAAAAAAAGCATGCCCCGGGTGAGGATCGAACTCACGACCTTAAGATTATGAGACTTACGCGCTGCCTACTGCGCTACCGAGGCCCTCAAGGTTAGACTTATGTCTCATGTATGGAACAATAAAGATACCACTATCTCATGAATCCATCTTTTGGGGATTTTCCTCCATTTGAAATAAAAATGCTTCCAATTCTCATAATATCTGATATTAGGGCGAACAGATATGTTTTTTCTGGTGAAATTCTGTTTATCCGATGCACTATAGGTATGCTATAGAAGAACGGTTTTGGGAAACTGAAACAACTGGAAAAAAGAGGGGGAGATGAGAGGTCCCTAGAAGATGTAGAAAAAAAGTAACCTATGTATTTTGGCCTCCTGAACAACTGATCCAAATAAATTCTCGGTGCGCTCAATAATTAGTTTCGGAGAATCGGGCCGATATTTCGGTGATGACCTGCATTTTCTTGTACAAATTTCTGCGGCAAAATAATACTCGAAATGCCTCCTTGTTTTTCACAGCACAATGTACGCACCTTTAATAATCCGTGTGACACATTTTTTCGATTGGTAACACCTCTTGTTATCAAAATATGCCCCCTTCTTCAGCAGTCAGGAAAACAACAGATCCGGCACTTGACTAAAATTCATGTACCAGTCAGCTTCTATTTAAGTACCTCAGCTGTCATTTGCCAAATTCTTCATGTTTTGTGGCTATTAAAGAATGGTGCATTTTTTGTTTAAAAGTTGTGTTTTCAATTGAAAAAATGTGTGGAACAGACGACTAGGGATGTGTACATTGTGCTGATGAAAAAGAAGGGGGCTTTTTGAGTGTTATTCTGCCGCAGAGCGTGTACTATAAAATGGATAACGTTAACGAACAGAGAACCAACTGCCCCTTTTGAAATTACCGCCTTCACTCACAAACGGAATTCGTTTTCGTAGACGCAGCTTCCTCTGGGTACACTGATGTTGTTTCCTTATAGGGGCGCCATCTGTTGAAATAAGTTTCCTTTAAATAATTCCGAGCGTGCCTTTATCCAATTCGGAACACAGAACCAACTGAGAGACGAGTGCTTGACAGTTGCTTAGCGGTTTTAGTTGTTAATTTTATGAATAGTAACTATCAGTGAGATATTATGACTTCTAGGGGCGAAAGAATGGTTCAGCTTGTCTTAGGAGGTGATAGACCATCTGAGGTAAGCATTTCAAGATGTTTATAGTATAATAAAACATGATAACCTCAAAATATTGGTTCCTTGTTCTGAAACAATAATCCGATATTCATCATCTGGTTCAGAATTTGGATCTTTTTTTAAAAACTGTTTTAGTCATTTTGATAATTTTGATGAGCATTTTCATTGATTTTCTTACATCCCCTATATTCTATTGCAGCCCAGTAATCGTCCAAATCTCATCAGGTCTGCTGATATTCAATACCCTATCAGTACGCAGTTTTTATCATCTAAGGAATGGAATATTTCACTTCAAGAGGAGGAAAATGACTCTGCAAATGGAGAAATGAGGACAAAAATATCCATAGATGAAACGGATACTGAAGCCTACAGCTTGTTCAACACATTACCTTCACCATGTGATGAAGTAGACAAAATCCTTCCATTAGAATCGGATACCACACGAATTGCGACGTCACCAGTTAATCACCACCAACTCAGTAATGCAACTTTGGACATTGACGAGATCGAAAATGCAGACGATGATGTTCGAGATCCTGATTTTGAGTACCACTCTGCGTCCAGTGAAGAGAGCGATACATCTGAAGAAGAAAGAAATGAAAACATATCCAATTTTCCAGAACAGGAAGAGGCAGACACAGTTCACAAAGGAAGACCAAAGAAAGGAAGAAAAAGAAAGTACGTGAACCAAACAGATTCTACTCGAAAAATTCTAAAAAACTCCAATCAGCAGTACGTTACAAAACGTGGAAAAAAAATTGATACAAAATTATTTGTGAACTATGTTTGCAATTGCTCAGAAAAATGTAATGAAAAGATGGATGTTGAGGATCGAAAACGTATTTTCGAGAAATATTGGAACCTTGGATCGTACGATCTGCAAACGGCCTTTATTTGTTCATTAGTTGACGAAAAAAAGGTGAATCGCAATAGAGGGATAACAAACACAAGAAATCGGTCTTTCACAAGAACCTACTGCTTGGCAAAAACGACTGTTTGTAGAGATATGTTTATAAAATCAAATGGTATATCAACCAAACGAGTGAATACTGCTCTGACAAAAGCCAGAACTCTTGAAATAAGAGATAATCGTGGGCGACATAAACATCATCGTACAATATCTGAGGAACGTCGAAATGCAGTAATAGAACAGATAAATAAGATTCCCTAAATCTCATTATAGGCGACAGCAGACCGATCGAGAATATCTTCCTCCTCATATGACCATAGAGCTCATGTACTCTTTGTATAAATCAGAAACTGACAATCCCGTAAGTTTGTCCTATTACAAACATATTTTCTACACGCACTTTAACATAACTCGAAAACCACTAAAAAAAGACACCTGCAACAAATGCGACGCTTATGCATCAAAACTTTCAAATGCCACTAGTACTGAACAGCAGCAGTTGGAAAAAGTGGAACACGAACGACATCTGAAGGCAGCAGAAGATGCCAGGAACAAACTCCAACAAGATTTGCAACGAGCAAAAGTTGAAGCAACTGTAGAAACATGCACATTTGATTTAGAGAAAACCTTGCCTATGCCCAGAACTCCAACGAATATAATTTTTTATAAACGGCAACTGTGGCTCTATAATTTGGGTGTTCATACTGGAAAATATGATAAAGGTTATTGTTTTGTATGGCCCGAGGGAACCGCGGGAAGGGGATCACAAGAAGTGGCATCTTGTATTCGAAAATTTGCCGAACTCTATATGGAAAAAAACATTAGGAATCTTTATTTGTGGAGCGACTCCTGCGGCGGTCAAAACCGTAACATAAAGCTGTGTTTGATGTTAAAGCATCTTCTGAATAATCATCCGACGTTAGAACAAATTAATATTAGATTTCTTGTGTCGGGCCACAGTTTCTTATTAAACGATTCAGATTTTGGCGATATCGAAAAAGCACTGAAAATGCAGCAACGTCTTTATACGCCACAAGACTATATTAATGTTATGAGAAATTGCAGGAAAAAGAATCCATTGATTGTCACCATGATGAAAAACACCGATTTTAAAAGCAGTGCTGCACTAGAACAGATGATAGTAAATAGAAAGAAAAGCATTGAGGGACAGAAAATCAACTGGTTACAGGTACGAGAAATCGAAAAGGATTGTCCAAGCAGCTTATTTTTCAAAATGTCCCATAACGAAGATGAACAGTATACTGAAATCAATATAAAACCACAGGCAAGATCGAAAAACAAAGGAACGTTTTCTTTCAACAATCCCGAATTGGGCTTACTTTGGCCAGAAGGCAAGCCAATATCCACACCCAAGTTGAACGATATCAAATCTATAATGCATTTAATTCCAGAAGCGGATCAAGCATTTTACAATGCATTAACTGAGGACAGAGAAATCGTCGACGATATTGAGGGGTATGATGGAGATGTGGACTTCGATTTTGAGAATGAATAGTTTACTGGATCATATTGATAATGTTTAATATGTTCGAAATGTTTTTTAATTTAAATTTTTCAATAAAGAAGTTTTTTGATTCATATCTAACTGATTTTTCTGTTTAAGAATACGGAACCAGATTATCTCCTCTGAGAAAATTTTGTTCAGTTTAATAATTCGAGTTCATGTCGTTTTTAGAAAAAGATCCAATTGCTGGTATATTGATTTGTATTGTATTCCATTCAGCCAAATGCTCAAAATAAAGTATTTTATAAGGAACCAAGTAAGCTGGTTCTATCTGTTCAGACTATCAACTCCAATATTTTTGGTTTTTAAAAAAGATCCACATCTCAAATTTTTCTTTTTTGGAAAATATTTTGAAAATAAGATGCTTAGATACGAGGATGGTAATATGTTCGATACCACAGCGTGATAAAATTAGCAAAAGTCGTTGACAGCAGCTGATAAATTCACAATTCAGGCCTCAATTCTATTCATACCGAATTCTCGCATATTATATTTTGGCGCTTGGTTCTCTGTTCGTTAAAGCTATCCAAATGCCAGTCATCACCCAAAGATTGGCTCGTAGCTCCCAAATCAGTTGGGAGCGCTGAAAATTTTATTTGAAATGGTTTCGCGCACTGCCTGCCAAACTACTCATCCCACAATCCAAATTTTGTTGTTGCAAATCAAATTAATTCTCTACAACTTCAATGCCCTTATTCTTCATAGTGAAATGGTTGAAAATTCTGGAAAAAAAATCTTTTCGTTGGAATAATCCTCTACTCATTTTACAGTAAAATGACATCGGAACGTTTTTTATAGAGGAGGTTCTTAGGGATAATTTTCACTTTAAATTAATTTTGTTCATTCCCTAGTTTTAGAGCGCTCGGAAGTTTATCATATTCTCAAATACTTACTCCTAAGGATAGATATGAAAATGAATATTTTGGCTTAGTTTTCTATTTTTTGTTTTCTTCTCTATATAATTTATATATTTTTCAACATTGCTATGTTATTATTAATTAGTTATCGCCCCCTCTCACTATAAAACTTTGGTTTCATTCTATTACTTTTTACAATAATTTCCAATCCGAGAATACATTCACGAGAAACAAAAACATTTGCCTGCCAGTACTCTCATTATTACTATCACTTTGGATCCTAGGAGGCACAGTTGTTTTTTTCCTCTACTCATTCTTCCAGTTGTGCTAGGTATTTCGTCATGTGCATCAATATTTAATTGGGAAAAGTATATCGAGTGTGGCAGGTACGGTTTTGAGTTTTGTGAGCAAGATTTTCATATTTGTGATAAGCATTTCTACTTTCACAAGTGTGCACATTGTGATTTTCAATCATGAGTGATCGATTTATTTGTGAGAAACCCATAGGAAAAATTGAAATAAAAAGTGTGAAGGCGAAAGGAGTGAAAACCTTGCTTGATCGAGCAATATCAAGAAACGAAGTGGATAATGAATAATTATTACGAACGTTATTGTACATATTGCATGTTACCATTATAGTAATAAACGGTTAACTAGGCTTTTCTAAACCTCATAGGATTCTCGTAAATGAACAATCGGATTTGAAATTATTTTAAAAACCAATAAAATCAAACCAAAGTTTCAATGTCGGAAAAAAGGTCGATAACTCATGAATTATGAGAAAACAATGTTGGAAGAATCATTAATTATATGAAAAATAAAAAAAAATCTGGAAAACTAAAACTGATTATTTATTTCAAAATATTTGAGATCACCGTCAACTTCGAAGAGTCGTAAAACTCTAATGAATACGCTGAAATGCCATTTATAAAAATGTTTTGTGTCATTTTATTGTGAAATGACTGGGAAAAAATCCATCGAAAAGAAAATTTGTTTCGAAATGTTCAACCATTTTCGTTCGTAACTACATTTTCGATATTATGATAAAAAGTATTGGAAATAATATATAGTATAGTATAATAGTTATAGAGAATTCAACAAAAAATTTTGGCACTAATTTTCTGTGGGACAGATATTTCGGCAGATAAAGCGCGATAACCACTTGCACCCATTTTTCCAGGGTGGCGGCCGCGGGACAAGGGTGGATTCAATCTTACCCCAACCCAACTACACATTGAGAAAATAAAATTTCTCCCTCTGAAAAACACAACCCCAAATGTAAATTTTCAATTGACCATAGGTGAATTATCGATTTGAAATGGATTTTTATCCCATTTTCTGTTTTCTTGATGGTATTGTATATGAGATTCAATTTTCATTTAGTTTCTAAAATTTTTTTCATTCTGTGATGCCATAGCTTTCAACTTTTTCCTTAAAAACGTAGATAGATAAAAATCAAAATGAATAATTGTATATTTTCACCTATTCATGGTTTATTTAAAGACGCCTTGAAAACGTTTGTCCTCCCCCTAAAAAGTGATCCTGGTTGCGCCGTTGTTCGTTTTTGTTTTCCTGTGTTTCTCAAATGAATTTCAGAGTTTTTTTAGAAACGTCGCCAATAAAAGGTATAGCAAAATTTTCATTATATTTCCTCGATTCAATCTCTGAATTCATTAATGATGCGATTAGTAAACGAAATTGTCGGTCAATAATACTTTTTTATAATATTGCAATTACGTATTGCTCTCTTGACAACTTCGAGAAGTTCATGCGGATAGGGTGGCGACACTTCTACTGCGCACCTTCCACGTAAAACGAGCGTTCAACTATTGCATGTAATGAATGCAATTCCCGGCTTGTTTGAAACATACGAAGGTAGTACCTATCCCTAAGCATGGGAAAGATGGATCATCACTCAACAGCTACAGGCTCATCGCGTTGCTGAGTGCAACAGCCAAGGTGGTGGATAAAATAATTCTGATAAGGCTGATTCGAATCGAGGAAAGAATTAAATTGATCCCTGAGGGGCAATTCGACTTATTGCAAGGTCGTGTTGCTAGTTAACTCAAATTGTTCACGCGGTAGGGGAATCGTTCAATCGCGACATGTTGAGAGCAGAGTGCGAGTGAACAAGATTATCAGTAGTATGTCAAAGTATGTTTCATCTCATCTCCAGGTGTGGCCATAAATACATAGCGTATTTCGAGGTTTTGCATCATTCGTAGCGAACGAACAGCTTGGTCGGTTCATACACCACACTTTTACTTTTATTTTATCTTTTACTTTTACTGTTACCTTAAGAATGGAATTGGACCGTTCATACACCAGTGTTAAAGTAAACAGGACGCATGCGCAGTGATCGAAAACAAACGAAGAAGAAGAAGTAATCGTGGGTTACGTCATTGTTTTTATTTGCTATTTTGTATCGGATAATGACAGATATTTCACAGAGCATCCATTTTGATTCATTTCTTTAAAATGTTCAGAAGAATGCGTTTCCTTATAATGTTGGTGGCACTGCTTGCTGTGATGACTTCTCATGCACGCATGCGCAGTCCCCAAAGTTATTTAATTATCTCATTCTCAAAGTAAAAGTTCTCATCCTTAAAAAGTAAAAGTGCCGTGTATGAACGCCTCGATTGATTAACATTGTGACAACTTTCTTAAAGTAAAAGTGTGGTGTATGAACCGACCATTAGACCGTTTTTAGAGGTAAGCAGGTGGACGCATGGCGGCGCGGAAGGGAAGAGGGGACTGCGCCAAATGGGCGATCATCGAGAAGCGACGCGCATCATTTTGCTGCGAAAACTCGTCGAGTGAACATCTCTCTCAGTCAATACTCTCTCTCTCTCTCTCAATCAACGAAGTGTTGTGTGTACTGAAAATGTAAGTACCTCTTTTTCACCATATTCGGGAGTGTTTTTTTCCCAAACGGCTTATACAGGTTGAGAGCGATTCATGCGGAAGTGTTGATGCTTTTTTCGGCATATACAGCGTGTGTCGAAGCTTTTTTCGTCAAAGTGAAGTGTATAGGCATATACAGTGTGTGACGAACACTTTTTTTAAACTGAAGTGTGTTGACTCATACAGTGTGAGTTTTTTCGAACGTATCGGCATATACAGTGTCCGTGTTTTTTAAAAAACAACCATCATCGATTTTGCATATATAAACGCAGTCGGTAGTTCAACTGGAATGAAGCAGACTCTTCCGCTGAGGCGCTGAGCAACTAAGCTGAGCAGAAACAGGCCGTATCAAATCCAGAGCAACAACCAGTGAAGACACGATTTGGCATATTTCTGCGTAGCAGTCCTGGAGGAATACAGCAACTCACCTCTCAGAATAATCTGAGGGAATAGGGATACTCATCCCCCAGAATGATACTAGTATCCAACGAGGAGCAGCACGCGATCTACCAACGTCTAGAAATACGTGAGAAAAATTCTCTTGTACTTCACACCTTATTTCGCCATATGAAACCGAATAATGTCGGACATATCCGCCGTCAGTGGTGAAATGATTGCTAAATTTGGGGAAATTCAGAAAACTATGAGGGCAAAATTCAGCGCGAACTTTGGCTGAAACAAAGCAAACAATATATTCGGGTATCAGATTCCTCTTCAATTGAGAAAACTTCAAATAGATTCAGACCATGTCAGAGCGTTTCAAAATGTACCTAAAAACTCCGATCGAGGGGCGGGGTTGGACGCGAGAGGGGCGCGAAAATTGACCAGCTGAGTCATCTGGGAGGACTTAATTTCCACCTTTCAGGAGCGCGTACATAGAGGAGTAATAATAAACCTGAAGCACAAAAATCTACTTCAATTTTTCAGTGACGCATTCTGCCCATTCAAGCGCCGCATATCGAACGCTCTGAAAAAGGTTGGAGCGTCACTGGAAGTGAATGCAGCTTCCTGCGAAGAGATCTTCAACATTTCCGGCGATCAACATAGAAAATGAAGTATTTCAACAATAAAAAAGTAGTGATTGATCAGTTCGAATTATCACGAATGCTTCGAGAACGGAACATTCCAGATTGACCCATACATGACGGCAAAGAGGTACTTTAGCAAGTGAGCAAAAGCTAGCTCGAGTTAAGAACCCAAGGAACATCGAAGACTCTACAAGAATATGTTGCTGTTATTCAAAGACTGGTCAGTCTCGTCTACCCGGAAGCACCTAGAGAATTCAGCCACCAGTTACGTATGACCAGCATTATAACGTATTTGAAACTAATTCCAGTGCATGGCTCTCAATTCTCCAAGATACCTTACCTGTAACTATGAATGATTGTAACAGGGAATCAAAAACCAAAATGACTGAAACGAATGTAATTTTGAAAAAGAATAAAAATTGTAAGGCATTCATTTATTGAGAAAAATATAACCTTTTCATTGTTGTTGAAAAAGTTGATTTTCCAAAACCACAACCTTGGAAATTGAACAAAATTGATGTTGTTGATTCAAAAATATCCCAATACAAATCGAATGAATATCTAGATCAAGTTTTTTTTCATTTCACTATAATGTTCTGTGAAATTTAAGAATGGAATTGGACCGTTCATACACCAGTGTTAAAGTAAACAGGACGCATGCGCAGTGATCGAAAACAAACGAAGAAGAAGAAGTAATCGTGGGTTACGTCATTGTTTTTATTTGCAATTTGCTATTTTGTATCGGATAATGACAGATATTTCACAGAGCATCCATTTTAATTCATTTCTGAGAAAAATATAACATACAAAATTCATGAAAATTTGATACTTTTTCATTGTTGTTGAAAAAGTTGATTTTCCAAAACCAAAGCCTCGAAAATTGAACAAAATTGATGTTGTTGATTCAAATATATTCCAATACAAATCGAATGAATATCCAGATCAAGTTTTATTCATTTCACTATAATGTTTTGTGAAATTTAAGAAAAAGAGGAATTTAATTCTTGTCAAGAGAACGTCCCAGTTACCTAATTGAAAAACATATCAGAGAAGGAGAAGATATTTTATTGAAATCACTGACTGAAAAGTTGCTGCATTATATGTCATCAACTTTTTCATGAAAAGCAGAGCTGTTATATGAAATAAAACAATGGCTCTCTATCACTATTTCGTAGGAATTGCGCAGTTATACAGCATATTTTATTTTCAACCTTTTATTTAGCAAATAATCAGCATATCCAGCAGAGCTTGGACTACAATTCCAGAACGAAGGAGTCTCAGTGAGGATTACCTATAGAAAATCATTCCAGAGCTCCAGCGTTCACTTGCTTGTAATTCTCACAAATGGATCCATTTCATTTATACATACATAAATGTATTGAAAAATAAAAAGAATAAAGATGGATTACAGTTTGTCATTTTTTTATACTCTAAGAAAGCGGATGATAAGAATTACCTCATTTTTCTGAAAAAGATCTATTTTGAAGAAGCAAAAAACTCATGGAGCAAAAAATTTCACCTTTTTGTTTCTCAATTTCAAATTTTCTGTCTCTCAACGAAACCAGAAATAGTATACAAATTGTGATAAAAAATTTTTGCTGCAACCGATTATTTTTTGATCATTAATATAAGTGATACTCCAATCTATTTGTTTTATTCTTGGGGGCCCGCCCGTAATATTCAGATCATTACTCTTTTCCTTTATTTTATTTTATATTTTCCACTGCCAACATTCCCACAACGGAGCTCATAGGTCAGAGCCCCATGCGGGCAGACAAAAGCTAATATTCTGGACTGCCTCGTAGCTGCGAAGGCAGAACTTTGTAAGGGAAGAGGATGTCCAACGTTCTTGTTCTTGCGTAGCGCTCCGCCGGGACAACTTACTGATTTCTTATCATTTCAATTACACCAGCACACTTAGTGAAAATGGCTGTAATCCGCTTCGAAAAACGTTAGGTGAACTTTTCAATATATCACTGAAATCACGAGTCTCTCAAATATCTAAGTTGTTTACTATTCAAATTTTTTTTTTCAATCAAACTGTCAACACTATTTCCGTTTAGTTTTGATTGAATACTCTAGGGTTATCGTGACATAATTCAACCGGTGATAGAAATTGCATTCATTGTGGGGACAGGAAAAACGAAAAAAAAGCGTTCATATTCTTCTCACTTTACCTTGGTTATTGAAGTAATATGTATATCTCACGCATCTCTGGTTTTGACTCCTTCTGCATAGAATACTAGTTTTATGGTTTTCCCAAAGATAGTCCATGTTAGGTTTCGATCCATCGTCTGGAAATGAAAATCCCTTCTAATACATGCTGTCACAAATGAAGAAAAACAGAAAACCAAAATATGTGACAAATTGGAAAAAGCTTCATTTCGGAGTCCGAACGCTTATACGAAACACGTTTTTTTATACTTCACGTGTTCGTTGTACAAAATTTTATTTTTTGAGTTGTAACATAAATAGCTATATTATGAATTTATTTTTCATGCATATTTTTCAGTTTCAGAAAAAGACTGAAAAAGCTAACAGCATGTCAGTACCACGACTTTGACTTGCGATTCTAGCCTGTGTTATGAATTCAGCACAAAGGAATGATGGCATGTATCCGATTTACAAGACATTAAATAGGTAATAAAATTCAACATTCACAAAAATATATTCCATTAGGCCTTTATTCTATACAGCAGCTATTTAGTGGTAGTGCGTTGAGCTCTGTGTAGAGATCAATCAAACCTTTAATTTTATTTTCCTGACCAACAAATCCATTTCAATCTTTTTTTTGGATATGATTGCCTTATTCGATTTCTATTTTTCGTATAAGTATTTTTTTGCCTTTTTTTGCTCTGTAACAGGTTTCAATAGAGTAAATAGTATAGACAATGGAAGTCCGAACCGCAATACCACTTAGAGGTAAATGTTATTTATGACATTTCCATACCAAACTCCATCGACTTCAAATCCTTCAGCAAGTGGGCCTTGTTGCTAATATCCAACACTATACCTATCTTCTGAAAACTTTGGTTCAGCTACACGTTCCACAAAATTTCCTTTCTCCAAATAACACTTATGACCTTCTAATATTTGGTACTATACTGAAATACTGCTTTTTACTTTATTTTTCTAAATTACCTCTAAAATTGACTTCTCGTCTCAAATCTCTTATTTCCCTTCCCAAATTCCAAATTCCATTCAAATTTTTTTCAAGAGCACAAGCACCTATCTTAGATTTACAATTTCTAATATTTCTTCTCTAATACTATCTCTATGTTTACAAAACTTGATTTTCTGACGAATATTCTTTCCAATGATGAGTACAGATTTCATTTTATTCGACTTTTATTTCGTTATAATTCGCATTCGAAATTTTTAATCAAAACAAATCGCAAACGTCACTTTCACTTATTGTCAATTTCAAGTTTCCATCGTTTGTACACTGAACGTTTAAAATAACCATGTTACTCACTTTATGGAAATTACTAATTTAGCCCTTCAAATCATCATTTTGACTGTCCTACTTAGTTTGTTAGTCTCATTCTCGAAATTTGGCTTTATAAATATATTCTGTATATACATACATTTGTTGCAACTTTTACGTAAGATATGCCTGTTTATCACGGAACTCCTGTTTTTGTTGGAGAAGGATTTTGATTCTTTGGTCATCTAGTAAATGAAATATCTCCTTTGAGTCTCACCCCATTCACTTCAGATATCTGCTTTGCAAGGAGCCCTCAGTTCGAAATATTTTATGTTCGCGAATCATGCCAAATGTTTCTGACATTGGATTTCTGGCGGGGTTGCAACTTTTTCTGCAAGTAAACCGAAGACGATTCTTGTTCGCGATGGATCATTTATTTCAACTTTGTCGTACGATGGGCCCGTTCTTAGGGATCTCCTGTACTTGAAGGAGTTTGATGGTCATCCAATAGATTGTCTTTGGGGTTTTTCATCTACATACTCACAGATCAGTTCGAAATATTTTGTTTTTGCAAATCTTGCCGACAGCTGTCGGGCAATGTATTCGTGAATGTAATCATTTCGAAAACCAAAATTCCAAATGAATGAGCTCGCATTTTTTTTTTCATCATCAGAAATGCTCATACCAAGATTTGATTGTAATATTCTATAAGAATAGGGCTTCATTATTTTTATCGAGATGCAAGATTTATAGCAATTGAATTATCCGAGAATAATGAACCAATTAAAATATTTTTTATATATATATATATATATATATATATATATATATATATATATATATATATATATATATATATGCATATTCACACGAAAGGAAAGCCCAGTAATGTTCAAAGAACACCGCGTGAATCGAGAGACAGGAAATACGAATTAACATTTACTTTGAATTTCTGAAGTGTGTAAGCCTCAGGAAAAACCTCTTTTGGCAAGGAGTTCCAAAGCTCAGCTGTTCTACTGAAAAATGATCCCCGGGCAAGAGAGGTTCGACAGGTTTCCAAATTCACAACAAAGTGGTGGGAATTCTGTACTCGCCGAGTCATCCGTGTAGATATTGGCAAGGGGGACCTGATAACAATTCGGAAGAGCATCGACCGTGAAAGTATCTACAGAAGAGAGACAAGTCTCCGACCCTTCTACGATGTGTCAATGAAGTGAGCGAGTCTGTGAGCGAAGAAACACCAACAAGACGAATTGATTTTCTCTGAATAGAATCGAGAAGCCTCAATGAATGTTTCGGTACCGAACTGCACACATGAGAACTGTATTATGTAGATACGACCATAGCAGGTCGTATCTGAGCCTCGTAGATCATTAGAAGCTGACGAGAAGTGAAGTATTTCTTCGCACGAAATAGAAATCCAAGTTTCTGGGAAGCACTGTTAGCGATCGATCTGACATGGTTATCCCATGAGAGATTATCACTGACCGTAACTCCTAGCATCAATATACTTTTATTTTGTAGGAGTAGTTACTCCAGACATCTGAATATTTGATGATGATAAATCGGCTTTTCTTGAGAAGAGACATGCCTGGGTTTTCGTAGCATTAAATTCCACCAAGTTCATGTAACCCCATTCTATTATTTTCGCCAAGTCGTCGTTAATTTTATTGACGTGAATGTTTCTTTGAATTTTCGTTTCTCCAGCTGATATGGGGACTCTGGAAGAGAAACTGGTATGAAGAGTACTGTCGTCCACAAAACTATGTATTGAACAGGATGTTTCCTCGAGCAAATCATTGATATGAAGCAGAAAAAAATGGGCGCCAGAATACATGACATGTAAAATGTTAGTACTTTTGCCAAAGCCTATTAAGAAGCAAACTACTAACCAAGGAAGTTGAATCCAAATCATACGAGGTTTGTCACATCCGAATATAATTACACTCCGTAGTCATATGTTCTTGAGCTACAGAGTGTTAAATCCATTCGGATGTGACCAAATCCAAGTATAATTAAGGAACAAATGACTTACCTAAAGAAGTTCAATCCAAATTATACGATATGTATCTCATCCGAATAGATTCAACACTCTGTAGCTCAAAAGCGTATGACTTCAAAGTGTAATTCTATTTGGATATGACCAAATCGAAGTATAAAAGGGGACTGACTGTCACTACCAAATGATTCATTAATAGAGAAATTTCTGAAAATGATGACAAACCGATACCGATATTGAGGTTTTTTCACTCAGGGATCGTCTTTCACTTCATCTATTACTCAAAGACCATTCTCACAATGCTAATCAATGGTCCCTACAAAAAATGTTTACTTCAACGTTCTGTGTGCGAACGCATCTTTTGATAAGTATTGTGAGAATTTTCTTGAAGTGAAAGGTTTTTTTTTATTTTTACCTAAATAATGACTCAAATAATGTTCCACGCTGCTTTTATGTTGATTCAACTTGTAGTAATTTAACTTCTTCTTGTGAGTAAAATTAATTCATTACTCATTCGGCTTAGCCAACAAGTTTATATTTCGGGAACTGAAACAGATTGGAAACTGAAATATATGTTCACTCATAGAATGCTCTCCTTAAATCTAGTACATACCCGATATAACAATTGGGGGAGCACACGGTATGCCTTTGCCCCTTGTGTCTTCTAGATAATCGCCACATGTTCCATTGTATCTATTGGTCGCATTATCGTAGTCTGGACCGAACCACGTGAATTCCAAGCAATACTCCCATTCTGGCCTCAACTCAGGGTAGTCTGATGTAGTGTTGTTGCTCTTAGATTGACCTGAAAATTCAGATAACTCAGATTCATCGTTCGAATTAATAGATGGATGGTATTGATTATGAGGATTATTAGTCGAAATAAACTAAACAATCCTATCTCATATGATTAAAGTCTATAGTGTTCATATATGTAGACTGTAAAGAGCGGCGTACAAAAGAATATCATCATGTGAAGGTGGGAAAGGTAACTCCATATTTGTAAACGTATGAGTGGATGATAGATAAAGAGACATTCAATCTTATCATTTATGAAAGGATAGAAATTTTGAAAACGTTAGGACATAAGAAACTTAATAACGATTTGGCGATTTTCTACCGTAATTGGCATATAGAGCCTGCGCCATATGGAAATAATGGACATATTTGAAAGAAGAATTTGCAGTTGGTTCTTTCTTGAGAGATGGATGATGAGCCCCACTTCACTTCTCAATTTGTCAAATTTGACATTTATATATGGATCTGGCTAAAATTATGTTATTTTCTGTAAATTTCTGGGAAACTTTGCCCCTATCCATTCTGGCCGAACCTCATTTGTATTATACTAATGATAATAATTCAAATAAATGGTTTTATTTTCTAGTTGAAGGAGAATACAATAGAGAATCATCATCTGAGTACAAGGGAAAGATCATGCATTAGTAATCGAAAAAACGGGTAAAGTTTACAATACATGGGCTCTTACACTTAACCCTGAAGGGGTAGAAGAAAGAAAAAGAAATGACTAATATAACTGCAGCTATTATGCAATGATTGATAATATTATGAAAAACCAGTGATCATTATAAAATGAACAATCTCAAATATTATGTCAAACGGACCATTACCTATTAACCATTGTTGAAGCTGAAAGTACATTTGTTGCAAGTGTTTCTTGAATCCTTCCGAACTCACCTCCTCGCTTCAACCGTATAATAAAGTTGTGCAATATTGTACCGGAAGCTCCTTTCGAATGCTGGAGTTCTGTGAACAGGTATTGTGAGGAGACCTCCTAATCTCAAATTGATGTATGTATGTATGTATGTATGTCTGTACGAAAAGATATTTTATTACACAAGTATGCTGATTTCTATTTTGAAATAATTTTGTAATACATCAAAAGCGTAATTGTGATGAATTTATTTTTATATTGAGCCATCCTGTTCTTGCAAACTCATGAGAGATGTTGTCATAATTGCGTATTCCATAAACAAAACGTAGGCATGATGAGTTCTGAAATCTCTGGATCCAATACATGCTTTCTTAGTCTAGACAGGGTTATATAACTGGGTCGCAGTACGAAAATTGTGATGATACCATAGACTCATAAAAAAGTTTTGATACTCAGGTATTTTCGGTGCGAAAAGAGTAATTTCAGAGCAGCGTAGACGTTTTTTGTTATTTGATCTCGAAAAGGTAAGGAAGAATCTATAAAATAATTCCAAAAATTCTTGCTTTTTTCTTTATCTCAATGGGGGTTTCATTGACAAGAATGGAAAAATCATTTTGCATCTGTATAGAGGTTTGTCTTTTGCTAAACAATAGCATGTTTTTCAGAAATTTCTTACAGGGTTCTATTCACTATTGAGATGGAAGTCAGCACTTTGTTGATCTTTCAGAGCAAAGGATATAATTTTGTGCCATCCGTAGGTGTGTATTTTCGGAAATTAACTGATCTATACAAGTTGCTATATAAACTGTAAAGAGAGGACACACAAAGAATGATGGACATTCAGTGTGCAGTGACCTTTCCCTCTTCCGTAGCCTGGAAAATAGCGTCGATGATATGACCTATATATAGCTATAACCTGGTCTGAAACCAAGTTGAGTTGGGGGCAGTAGATTACTTAAATATTCACGGAGTTGACTCGCCATCACCTTTCCCATGACTTTTGAGGGGGCAGGTATATCAGAGCCGGCCGACCAATTGATTTATATATATATATATATATATATATTCATTTAGAAGTTTGTAAGCCTCAGGAAGAATCTATCTCGGCAAGGAGTTTCAAAGTTCAGCTGTTCTATTGAAACACGATCCCTGAGCCAGAGAGGTTCTACAAACTTACAACGAAGGGGTGGAAAGTCTGCACTCGACGGGTCATCTGTGTAGATACTGCCAAGGGTGAAACGATTGATTACGATTCAGAAAAGAACCGACCGTGAAAATATCTTTACAAGGTCTCCGACCTTTTTCCGTTGTATTTAAAATTCTCACGTATGTAAAAAGTCACTCTTCCTGTCCGTGTCTAGTTGCCATGTCTCATCAATTAGTTTGCATCTTCAGAAATAGTGGCACACAGCCAAGTCGCAGTCAATGCAAAGATGTCGAAGTCTGTATAGAAATTATTCCAAAGGTGTTGATTCCGGTGCAAATTCATTTCAGTATAAATTAAAGGTACAAAGACATTGTTTGAAAACCGTGAACGATAAAAATCAAACCTGATAAGATACCGCAAAAGTGTAAAAAAGGAAAAGAATAATTACTTATTTATGATCCAGTGTCGGTACGCATCAATACATAGAAAATACTGGCATTTGATAAACAAACAATAATAGATGATATGAAATATAAATTTTATTTTGTGAGTCTTGAGGTGAGTTCTAGTTGCTCTGCGGTTGACTTTAGCTGGAATTCCTTTGGGTATTCTTCAATGATCAGTTGTTGTACTTCTGGATTGGTCAGCGATAATGTGTTGGTGTTGAAGGTGAAGAGTTGTTGTTGGGGTAGATTGTTCAAATTTCAAATCAGTGTGGTTGTTAGATATCGATGGGGTAACAGATTCAATTTCTAGGTTCGTTGAGAGTGAACTTCTCAAATAATCAAGACCTTTATTTCCGGCCCTAGGAATAATGACTGTTCATGCCTTGATTATATATCAAAAATAATATTGAATCCTATGAAACTCATGGAGAGTTACATGAATATGATACAAGGTTCAAAACCAGATTAATTGAACGAAAAAAAAGGCTTCAAAAAACCACTTAAATTGATACGGGGCTCTATAACAACTTACCATCTCAATTTCGAGATCTACCCCCAAAAAAAGTCAAATCCAAACTGAAATGTATCTTATCCAGTAACTGTATTTACAACTTCCAAGCATTTACTTAGTTGATCGCTGAAAATCAGCATTTGTTCATGGATAATCACAGTGATCGAATATAATAGTTATTTATGTAATAAGGATCATAAAGACGATCATTATGGTACAAGTCGTGAATGTTGCGATAACACGGCGTGTGCCATAATGATTGTTTATGATTCGTATTACATACAAAATTTTATCTGATGGCATTTATATCAATACATTTGAATAAACTTTTTCGATCAAACCATTACATGTTTTCCTTATAGAATTTCATTATGGTAATTAGTACCATAATGAATTCATTATGGTACTTAGTCCCATAATGAATTCATTACGGTACTTAGTCCCATAATGAACTTCCTTATGTCATCAAAATTGAGTGACATAACGTTGTCATTATGACATGCCATCAGATAAATTCTTTTATTGTACATTGTGTTCATACATTGCTCTATATTTTGCTCATTTAACATTCTATACATTTTACACTTTATATATTTTTACATCTTATACATTATACACTATATATTTCAGACATAATATATGTTTGTATGTTTCATACATTTTATATTTCCATGATTTAGTCATCTTTTGAATTGTATTAATCTTTTAATTGAGTTGATATGTTTTATATTGTCCATTATTCCATTTCACAGCACTACAAATAATTTTATTCATCAATAGTATCTAGATTATTTAGGTTAAGGTTTGGACGTGTCTATAAAATGTGATTTTTTTTCAGACAAATGAAAATGAAATGAAATTATTAATAAGTGAATTCTGTTTTTTTTTGCAGATTTTTGGACTCAGGTTACTTCAGGTGAACAACTCGGTCTTCATAAATCATGTCTTCGCAGAACGAAATGTTGGAGTTTCTCAATTTTCACAGATTATGATATATTTTGGTCTCCTTTAAGTTGGAGATGAGTTTAAAAAAGATGGGTTCACCTCGAATATGCTGGTATAACAGTTATTTATTCCTTTTCTCAGTAAGGGTACACTCAGAGATTATTTTACCAACATTAGTATTGAGTCTCACGGTGATAAATTCTCAGAAACCCCTAGACCATGAATCACAAAACTAAATTTAGGCAGTTTTCTCTCTGCTGAAAGTAATATTAATTTCAGTGCAAGATTTTCCACTTCAAGATTGTTTATTTTTTGTTAAGACGAACTGTAGTATTGTGAAGGTCTTTCTTGATGGATGCAATTTCACTTTGAATCCGCTTCAGGAGTGCAAAAATGTTCGTATTTTTTGGCTCCAGCATAATAATATATTAACAAGTCGCTACTGTACTCCAGAAATCTCGGGCAACTTCGAGCTATTCAAACTGTTACCAAAATAATGGAAAACAATGGAAATAAAAAGATTTATCTTACTAAAAACTCAACTTACCTAAAACTTCCGGAGCAAAACATATCACAACCAGATAAAAGAAGAGTGTATCCATATTTACGTGGCTATTTCTTATGTTCACTCATCAATCATTTTCTGCAATGAAAAATACACTCACATCTTATCGTGAGTGACAAAGTGAAAATGATTTTTTTCTTGGAAAATCAAATAATCAAGGTGATAAATGCTCGAATTATCTTATCATATTTCGAAATATACCTTTATCAAAAATTATCAATCAACAACGTTGATAAATTGGAGAATTCGATTAGGAATTGTGGGCCATAAGTTTTTGAATATCTCTCCTCATGTCATTACTATTAAATAATCCAGCTCATAAAATTGCGTGAGAAATTCAGTATGTTAATTTTTCAAACAAGAATATTGTCGATGATTTTTTTGGGAGTTTTTCTTCTTCAAATCAATTAAAAAAAACTTCTGTTAATAATTTCGTTGATAGACAGTATGTCACAAATACGAACAAAATTTCTATATGAAAATCATTTAAGCCACTATTACCACTCATTTTTCATACCAAACACATGTGACTCGAGTCGAGTAAGTAACATTAATAGGGAAGTCGTAGTAGTAGTGAATAAAAATATTCACTAAACGCCATCGACTCCGACGAAGATCCTTCAGCAATTAGGCCTTTTTACTAACTCCCTACGACATTCCTCAGGAATAACATGGTCATTGGCGGACTCGTCTACCATGACACGTGCCAGTCACATTCCCCACTATGGAGGAGAGAAATGTAAACTTGCAATCTTCCTAGAGTTTGAATTATTCTCGGAAATTTTTTCGAGTTAGTTGTTTTCAAAAATCCGCCTCTGAAAATATCTATCTCAAGCAGAACCCTGGACATTTATAATCAGCAAACTCAGACAAAACTTCTCATTTTCCAAATATGAGCATGTTCTAAATCATATATTCTCAACGTGGGCGATAACGCCCCCTTGTGGGCCTTTGAGACTTTCGGGGGGGCAGTAGAAGACCCAGAGAAAACTAGGGGGCATTGAGATGGCGCAGAGGGGGCGTGGGTAGATTATAAATATAGTCTAAAAAGGCAAAAAAAAATACATGCTAATCACGTACCAAAGTAAAATAAAAATTAATATCGTTCAATTTTTGTTATTTTGGTAGGACGGGCAATGGATTAAAATCATCATTACTAAAAACTATAAAATAAAAAGTACTGCAATCGAGGTTAAAGTACAGAGATTAAGATTATATAAATTTTAATTTCCACAAGATACTTAATATTTGTTGAAATTATAATAAAATAAACATACACAAAACATTAATTAATCAATAATTATTAATCGATGTTTTGTGTATGATTATAATCTAAACTGGCAAGCGAATCGGCTTGGGGCCACGGTCAACCCCTACCATGAAATTTCAGATTTATTTCACTAAAATAGCTTATTCCGAATGGTTTTTATTATTTCAAGATAAAATAGATTAAATTATATTAATTTTTTATTCGTCACTCGTCAGTGTCTTCGGGGCATTCAGGAGTCAGCAAGTGACGTACATGCTTCGACAGGACTGAGCCCGCACTCTGCTCCCGCGTCGCCCTTGCCCCCGCGCGGCGTCCGCCCTTACCTTTCGTGCCGGGTGTTATAAACGAATCACTGCATGTTTATCTTATTCCTGTCGTTACATGTTGAATATCTCCAACCAATATGAAGGCAATGATTGTTCATTTTATTTTCATGCTAGAAACTTTCATGAAAAACAAAAATAAAGGATTTTTGAAGGACTTCAAAAAAGGTTCAATTGGTTTTTTCCGAAAAATGTAGAAACTTTCCATTTTGGCGTTTGAAAATACCAATCAACTTTCAACAAGCAATTATTTAGTTTGTAGTGGGTTTGCTTACATCACAAATAATGAACAATCGCTTTTTTTTTCAAAAGCTATAATTTTGCTCTCCACAGGTTTTTCGATTAGATGCCTTATTTTCCAGTTATTCGCGAAAAAGGATCTGAAAATGAATTTTTTTTTACTGAAAACTGACAATTTCACTCGCGAATAAGTCGAAAAGTATTGCTTTTCAGAAAAAACTCCATTGAACAAAAAGTGCTTAGAATCAGTCAATTTATTGATTTCCGCACTTATTTCCAATTAAAAATTTTTCATCCCCAAGAAGGGGTGGCATCCACCCCCAGGGAGAAAGCAACCCTCGGCACGGGGTAGATTCTGGAATAGAGGGTAAGTATAACCTATATCCAAATTTTCATACGAATCGGTGCTGTATGGGATAAATACACAGTTTACACTTTTTTCACCGTCATAGACTGGAGTATATAAGAATTTGTAGAACTCGCGAATCAGCAATTCCTTTACTGAAAGTTCATTATTTTTGTGAAAAAAAAATCTTATGAAAAAGCGAACATATATTATGCCTACAAAATATAGACATTTTAGGTACTTGTATCGGAGCTTGTATCATATAATAGAGTGATTTCCAAAATTTTGAAATTCTGTTAAGCATCGAAAATGCAGTTCTATACACATATTCCAATAGCATACGTTATTGTGAACAATATTTTCGTGTATAGTTTTCGTCATATGTAAGGTCTAAAGAATGCCCCTTCTCCCCGATACGGTGAGTTTATTAGCGCAATGACATTGACCTTTCCTGTGGTTCCAGAGAATGGTTTGTTTCATGGAGGGGGAGATGCGCCATCTACTTGAGAATAGCAAGAACTATTCTGTATAGAAATTATTCTTTATTTGGAATGTAACTCCGCTAAAAATCAGATTTGTGGAAGATTGACGACGGCAGCGCCAGAAATTTACAACTATCTGGCCACGTCGTGCTCTTAAATATCTACAACCTATAAAAAGGCAATGATTGTTCATTTTATTTCCATTTGCATTATCGCGCGCAATTGTGAACAGGGTTTTAAAAGTTGATCTTTTACTCGCGTATCTGTAAAGTGCCAACCATGTCAAAAGCAAAAAAGAAGAGGCGGCAGTATTGTGCGGATTATATTAAATACGGAGTTATCGATAATCCCACAAATCCATCATCGCCATTGTGCCTTGTATGTAAAAAAACGGTAATTATCCGTTAAGCGGGCTCCATCGTGAAACTAAAAAATTTTTGGTGGAACTTACGTATTTCGGCCTCCTGAACAAAAAATTCTGATAAAGTTTTTGGGGCTCGCAACTAGTTTCGGAGATACGGCCCCCCCAAAGACAGAAAATCGGGGTTTTACGCCTATGTTTGTTTCGTATGGTTTATGCGAGTGTATTAATAACCTTTACATGAGATTTGCATACGCTATTTTATCTACACCCAATAAATAATGGAGAATTAAAAATATTATATTATTATAGGTATTTATATTGAACACAATAATAGTAGGTAATCAATCGCATTTCTTTGAAAAATTTTACAAAATTATAATCAATGGTATAACCACGGAAAATACAACAATGAGAAATGAAAAGAAGAAAAAATTAAGAAAAATTTTTGCCAAGGTCAGGAATTGAACCCGGACGTAAAAGATCACTGCCGGCGCCATTGACCACTCAGACATGAGAGCTCATATAATTTGATTGAAAATAAAAACATATGTGTTGCATTTGTCTAATGAAAAATATAATCCTTTCGATTGTATTTTTTTCTTGTCTAAGACATCTGTTGTGGGTCGCTGGTGATTCTTCTATATCACTGCTATAAGACATTTTCATACGATTATCGAAAATTGACTAAATTCCTCAAAAATTCAATACCTACTGATTTTGACTTGACAAACGTCAAAATGCAAAGCTTGCACATCATGCTTGATTGAAAATTAATGGGTTTCTATTGGTTGAAAATCGGTATCGTAATGGATTTCATTATAAAACGGGTTGCGGGCATATAAGTGTATTATTAGAGTACGGGTTCAGATAAAAGTAGTAATAGCATTGATATTCCTTCATGGGACTTAACTATCGACGGCACGAAACTTGTTTTTGAAAAAATATTAGTGTTACAACATTCGAATAATTCAATAAGTACAAAAATATAACGTGTTATTATTTTGAAGACTGAAGACTGACTCAAATCGCCAAGTGAAGTCTGGAAAATATCTGCTCCCATGAGAACTGTCTATTCAGCACTCCGAATGGGTGGTGGTATGTCAAGTCGGCGGGATTTCTCCTAGGTGATGACACAATTCGGATTATCTAATGAAAACAAAAAGAGATGATTTGAATACAAAATTTGTTTATGTTCAAGTCAATGGGTGAGTACTCGAATTATCTTTGGTACGTAAGTATTCACATGTACAGCTCATACAATCCATCTTGGCACAAACTCAGATACTTTTCCAATTGTACACTGGTAGTGTAGACCATGACGACAAGAAAACACCTTCTAGGAATAAATTTCAACACGGTGAACTTACATAATAGGTGTATTTTACCATAGTATACTTCACAGAGATTGCTGGGCATATACGTTATTAGTTCTGTGCCAAGAAGAATTGGATAAGCTGTACATGATGTCTGTTTTTTTCCATACCATCAGTGTGATACGTCAAAATTATTCAAATCAACTTGTTGAATTTCACTCCAGAAGAGGCCTCGAATGATCAATGTTAATGTTCGAACAGTGTTATCAAAAAAAAATTGTTAATGCATAACCGTCTTCAGCTATACTCAAGCTTTTGGAGGTTGTGACTATTTGGTTTCCCCTTGGTTTCCACTTGGGGAATTGTGGCCTTAGTTCATAAATAATTCTATAAAATAAAAGTTTTATTTTTGCAAAAGGTGTTCTCAAATATCCCTTATCGAAATCAATGCTAATTTGTGAGTTATCGAAGCTAATATATTATGCAGTGAAATACGTTAAGAAACTTGAATCAAAATAATTTTAGTGATTGTCGCATGTTGAATGTTTGTGAAGAAGGAATTTCGGCGCTGTATCTATGCGCTGACTTTTAGAAAACGGTGGATACTATAAATGGGTGACTTTTCATTGAAATCGGAAAGAATTCGTGAGCTATTTCGGGTAAAATAAGCTATCCAGTATATTCCGAGTCGATTAAAAGTTCCAAGTCATATTCTGCAAAGATGAGGTATTATAAGACTCAACGAACTCGTGGAATTCGAAAGGTCTGCAAAATACACAAACACACCAAGCCAGCTACCCAGTATTGTCAAAACAGTAGAAGGTAATTGACATGCAGCAGTCGATGAACCCAAGAAATTGCAAGCTAGCAAGAAGGACTACCACAACAGACGCCAATGTCAACCCCTGGATGTATCCAATGGACGATGTAATGCCGAGCATTTTAAGTGAACTCAATATAAGTATTCGCACCTTATTTGAGAGGTTCATATACAATGTATCAAAATTCATTTGAGAATTCCTCTCACGAAACACCCAATGAAAGAAGTGTTTGTTTCCGTCTAGACGAGATATGGGATTTCAATGTGTAAACTTTTTGATAGACAAAACATCGCCTTCACGTGTGATCAGCCGACGGACAGCGCTGTGTGGGCGGCAGGCTCGAGAAAATGGATTTTTGCAAAATCTGCAAAAAAATGACAGACGTTGGCTCGAATTGAGAGTGGACGAAAAAGTCGCTTTTCGTAGTTGATCCGGAGACACGGTTAGGAGTCGAACAAGTAAGAGTTTGAAGGGAAAAGAAAACTCGTAAACGCGAGGGGACGGCCTTTTAAGGTTTGTCCCTTGCCAAAATTATGGGGGCGCGTTTCATTACGAGAATCTAATCACGGTCGGGAAAATAAAAAACGTCAAATTGGTTCGTGTGCAAAGTGCCATATCTTGGAATACCAAGAAATCTATGGAATGGAATGGAAACAGCCATGCAAGATAGACAGAAGACTTAGTATGTCAATTTTGATGTGTGTTAACGTAAATAACCATTTTATTCACTTTTGGGAAGAGAAGCTACTATTAATTTTATATCTGTTGTTTGAATCACAAGTTGAGAAATCTTTCTGACTCTCTCTGACATCGAGTAGTAATTGAGATGGGCCGTAGGGCGGCCTATAATATACATTCAGCCAGTAGGGCAAATTTAGAGGCATTTATAGATATAAGTTCATCAGATTTTTGTGTTCCGAGTACACATTTTTCTGTTTGTGGAATTTTCATTTTTCTTATGCATAGAGACGACCATTGCCGGTCTCAGTTCATTTTTCGATATCTTCATTAAACTAAATAGTACGGTATATGTCATTTTATTTTTGTTATAAATTGTTTCCACTGCATATTTCTTTTGTTATATATAAATTTTTTAATCTATTTTGTAAGTTCCTATTTTCATTTCGTTGCTAATATAATTGTTTAAAGTTATCAGAGGATTTCATTTCCCACAAACCACCCTATTTTCAGATTTCAGAGTATACGAGGAAGCAGAAATTTAACCCTATGGTTTCTCACTAAAGACCTTTTCTTCATGCAAAGGACCGAATTCATGTTTCTTTCGGACATAGCCTTAAACATCCAAAATTTGGTGTGAAGAATTCTCATAACATGGTGACAGCAACTGCCTTAATGAATTCAAAAGCCTTCAGCCAATTATTCCATCTAGTAACGTGCAGAGGGATTGTAATCTGATCTATGAGTTTTTTGAGGGAACCATAAAGTGATTGTTGATAAATGATTTACATAAAAAGAAATAAGATACTAGAAGCGCTATGCAGAATTACAATAACTCTCGCAGCCGTTACATCTGGTGATCTAGCGTTGGGTTTATTTTTGCTAAAGTTTGAACTAGTTGAGAAGTGTTGATGAGCAAATGATAATGTTGAAACAATATAAAAATAACACCCTTCCAGCAATTACCATACTAGTAACAGAGCGGTTGGATTGTAAATTGTAAAGTTGTCTATTCTATAAACATAAACTGATACAGATAGGTTGAAATAGAGGTACAGTGTTAGAAAAGAAATATTGAGGGATAATTGTGGGTACCTAGAAGAGCAATAAAAGTAAAACAACAATTACAAACCCTACCGTTCGTTAGAACGAAGAGGCGGACATGTTATTCGGGCCAAGAGGCGGACGGGGGATCTGAGAGTGTATGCCTAGGGCAGACAGCCAGTTACCCATTCTTCGTATTTATTTTTATGATATTCAAGCATCAGGTTCTACTTGACGTAGTGAATCAAATAATAAACTATTATTTAGTACGCAAATCTGGGGGCCAGCTTTCTTCGGGGAAGGAGTCATGTCATACAATGCCCAAATTTGGGAAGAATCATAAATTATTCTTGTTATCATTTCATTGGGAAAATCAGGGTGAGGATAACTTTGTTATAAAAACCTTGCGACAAGCTCAGTAATGTTTAGAAAAACATCAGGCCATCAACTCGCACTGCGCGCCCGTCCATGTTTTGAAAAACAATCGTGGTAAGGACTTGTCACGTTCATTCGAACTTGAAAAGTCATTATGAATAAACCGGAGGATGGATAACGGGTGGTGGTTGTGATGTTCACTGATCGACTTGCTGACTCCACACGTGTCAACTTATTCCACGACTTTAGTTTGCATAAATGGATTCCGACGAGGAGATTCTCATAAGCGCTGCGGTTGCCCTTATAAACATTGGACAAAAGTCCTAAAGCTGAATTCAGACAGATCCGAAATCCAATCGTACATCCAATCCAGCCTTAGTCGCATTTGCCTGAACCTCACATGATTTTTGCATAGGATTCCGTTTGCTCCTGCTTTTTTTTGTTTACTACTGTGATCTTTGGTTTCCACTTTCCATAGACTCGTATTTTTCTTATAAATCTCAATGAAATCTCGCAAAAAATCACGAGGTACGTTACTTAAATCAGAAATACCGGCAGTAAGATTGGCGTGAAGTTATCCACAGATTTCTGGCGTAGAGGAACATGAAAATCTTTGGCTGGGATTCGATACTATAAGCACCTGTACTAAGATATGTGGCTGTAAATACCTATTCACTATAGGTTGAACGTAAGACTATTTGGTGTATAAGTTTTGTATATAATCTCGAGTAGATTGTCATGTTCATCACCGTTTTCTTGTCACCCATACAGATTTTGAGAAAAAATCGTTGCGACAATTGATCTCAATTTTTGAGATTCCTTATAGAATTGAAACCAGCTGATGTGCGTTCATGAAAATCACAGAACTTTTATAGAATCTTGGATACATCAACATAGTGAAACCGTTTTCTTGTCATCTATATTTCGAGAAAAAAATTGTTGAAACGATCAGACCCAGTTATTGATATTCCTTGTAGAATTGGAACCAGATGATGTGCGTTCATGGAAGTCACACAATCCCTATAGAATCTTGGGTAGATCAACGTAGTGGAAACCGTTTTCTTGTCACCCATACAGATTTCCAGAAAGAAATTGCTGCAACACTCAGACTCGTTTTTTGAGATACCTTATAGAATTGGAAACAGCTGATGTGCTTCCATGAAACTCACACAACTCTTAAAGAATCTTGGGTAGATCAACACAGTGAAAACCGTTTTCTTGTCACCTATACAGATTTCGAGAAAAAAATTGTTGAAACGATCAGACTTATTTATTGATATTCCTTGTAGGATTGGAACCAGGTGATGTGCGTTCATGAAAATCACAAAACTATTAAAGAATCTTGGGTAGATCAACATAGTGAAAACCGGTTTCTTGTCACCCATACAGATTTCGAGAAAAAAATTGCTGCCACAATCAGACTCCCTTTTTGAGATACCTTATAGATTCAGAACCAGCTGATGTGCGCTCATGAAAATCACACAACCCTTGAAGAACCTTGGGTAGATCAACATAGTGTAAACCGTTTTCTTGTCACACATACAGATTTCGAGAAAAAAATTGTTGAAACGATCAGACTTATTTATTGATATTCCTTGTAGGATTGGAACCAGGTGATGTGCGTTCATGAAAATCACAAAACTATTATAGAATCTTGGGTAGATCAACATAGTGAAAACCGGTTTCTTGTCACCCATACAGATTTCGAGAAAAAAATTGCTGCCACAATCAGACTCCTTTTTCGTGATACCTTATAGATTCGGAACCAGCTGATGTGCGCTCATGAAAATCACACAACCCTTGAAGAACCTCGGGTAGATCAACATAGTGTAAACCGTTTTCTTGTCACACATGCAGATTTCGAGAAAAAAATTGTTGCAACAATCAGACTCATTTTTTGAGATACCTCATAGAATTGGAACCAGCTGATGTGCGTTCATGAAAAGCACAGGACTCTTATATAGAATCTTGGGTAGATCAACATAGTAGAAACCGACTCAAAGTGAAATGCCAAAAAAATCTATGGTTGATGACATAATAACCAGGAGAAATGGACATATAGTTATCATCCACTTGCATCCAACACAAATGAATACTGTTGTGATTCGAAAGAACAGCTACCCGCTATACCCAAATCACCTGGTTCTTCACTGGATACAATTATTCAAACACTGGACATACTGAATTGTATATAATAAAGAGATAAAATATAAACTCGGGTGAAACAGAAGTGACAAACTATTCTGACTTTATTTCTCAGATCTTACTATCAAAGTGACAGTTTTTGTAAACATTTCAAAATACAAGGTATATTTCCAACATTTTCCCACCTGAGTAACGAACGTTCATCAAGTGAGTAACTCAAATGAAGAACATATCAAATAGTGTCAAATCAATCTTAGATATGATCAACAACAAACAACTCAGTAAAACCCATCAGGAGCTTTATACCGACGACCACTTCTAGAACACTTTTCGGATACTCTGATTTTGACGTCAATATTGACATCTTTCACTCCCGCACCATCACATTCCGCGGATGATACCTCGCTACCAACTGCTAAACTGCTCAGCTCGCTGGATCTGCTATCAGCCTGGCGATGTTTCACATCTCGACTTTTGAGTTCTGCGTCAGATTCATATCTGCTAGATGGTGGTCCGATATTTCCTGGTTGATCTTCACATTCCAAGGGATAAATTCTCTGAACAGGTCGCATCAAAGTACCATGTGAAGTAGAGAGCCGAACTAAACGAATTTTGTTGTCTTTGCCAGGAATGAGTTCTGTGACACGCCCTAGTGGCCAGTCCAAACGTTTGTGTTTATCGTCACCGATGAGAACGACCTCTCCAAGAACAACTTGTCGGCATGGTCTCTTTTTCCGCATTGCAGATAGTTGGCCCAAATACTCATTACGGAACCTGCGCCTGAGAACCGCTCTAAGATTCTGTTTATATTTCATAATGCGACTTAGGGAATTTTCACCTACAATATCACAGTCGGGTAGGGCAGAACCATCTTGATCACGTAAGATCATGGCTGTGGTAATTGCAACCAAGTCACCTGGACCGTTGGAGATGTATGTAAGTGGTCTCGAATTCACCACAGCATCGCAGTCGCAAATAACTGTCAGAAGATCTTCATAACATAGTGAACTTCGTCCTAGTATTTTTCGCAGCAACTGTTTCACAACACCAATGAGCCGTTCCCAGAACCCTCCCCACCATGGAGCTGTTGGAGGGTTGAAATGCCAGTTTATGCGTTGAACAGAAGCGTAATTTGAAATGACGTCCCAATCTACACGATTGAAAGCGTTTTCGGTTCCAACAAAGTTCGTGCCGTTATCACTGTACACAGTTTTTGGTCTTCCACGTCTCGCCATGAACCTGCGAAGTGCTTGCATGAAACTATGAGGGGATAAAGAGGTTGAGAGTTCCAGATGTACCGCACGATACACCGCACACGTGAAAAGACAAACCCAAACTTTCTCATTGTTTTTCAAGGATAATGGTCCGGCAAAGTCAATACCAACCACTTCGAATGCTACGGCTTCGCGAACTCGATCCAATGGAAGTTGAGGAGAGTCTACCTCAAATGGTTTGGAATTATATCTTCTACAAATGATACACTTCGAAATTATAGATTTTATTGTACGACGACCACCGAGAATCCAATATTTTTCCCTGAGTAGACTCAAGTGGCCTTGTGTACCAACATGGCAAGAATTGACATGGAATTCAAAAATCAGTCGACCGACCAGTTTCGCTGGTAATACAATTGGAAAACGGAAGTCTGTATTATCTTTTCGACTCGATATAGGAGTTTTCAGTCTGATCAAGCCGTATTCATCCTTGAATGGATTGAGAGTAGCTAAATCCTTGTCATCGCTGAAACTTTTTTGTTGAATAATTCGAAACATCAGTTTCTCCGCTTCTTCAATCTCTTGAGCGATGAGAACGCCTTTACGTTTGAGCTTGGAGTTTTTTAAATTATGAATAAACCTTAAAATCCAAGACATCATTCTTACGATTCTTCCATACTTAGAAAAGTAAGTCAAATGCCAAACATCAGAATCACAATTCAACATGGTAGTTACTAAAGTTCTCTTTTTCTCCTTACGAATTTCCTGTTCATTGACTGGCCAAATTTTTAGCTCACCAAGCAATCAACAACCCAGGACAGCCGTTTACGCTCCCAGGAAATACAGAGCCTCTCTGATGGCACAATTCTGCACCTCAGACCTAACTGCGGTTAAAGTGGAATGTCCAGACGGAAAGGGCAAATATACGGCGTTGATACTCGCCTATGTGTCTCCCCCCCCTTAGACCCACCCTCCCCCCCACCCAAAAGAGAGATGGAAGCGCGAGTCCCCCCCTCCCCAAAAGAGAGAAGTGTGTTTTTTGCGGCGCCCCACACACTCTCCCCCCCCGCGGGGGGGGGGAGAAAATATACCCACGCGCGAGGTATCTCTCTTCATATATATATAAGAAAGAAAGACCGAGCTCTCGTAAAGAGACGCAGGGCGCCTACATTTACGCCCGCCCCCAGACATAAATATATATAGCGCTCGCGCGCGCCAGCTTATATAATAAAAAAAACGAAAGGCGGGTATGTATCCGCATATCTCTCTCTCACCCCCTCTCGCTGGCTCTTTTGCGAGACAAAAGGCTCTCGCCCCCCCTGTGAAACCCCGCCCCACGGGGAGGGGGGGTATCTCTCTCTACACTACCCTCTCAAAAAGCTCTCCGGGGGGGGGAGGCGCCCCCTCCCCTCGCTATTGGGGAAAAGTGGAAAGGCACGTTATCTATCCAAAACAAAATAGACATTGCCTATAAGGAATCCCGTCCCATGAGGATGGTACAGACAGAAGGCACAACCAATAAATGGTGGTGCCCTCAACTGGAACACCTCAGAAAGACAGCGAGAACGCCCTTTAACAAAGCAAAACAATCAAAACTCGCAGAGGACTGGGGAATATATAAAGCCAACCTCAGAGAGTTCAAAAAAGCCTCCGAAAAAAAGAAAAAAGAGGCCGGGGGAGCCCCTGTTGGGGCACCCGAAAATTCCCCCAAGTCTCCACGAGGCTACAGAAGGCCCCCTCAAGCGACCACCATAAGAGCATCGGCATCCTGACGAGGAAAAATGGCGACAAGGCCGCCAACCTCGAAGAGAGCGCCGATATTCTTGAAACTCACTTCCCAGGTTCTGTCTTCCCCGGAGCGACGACCCGGCCGAAGGACGAACAACAACCCCCCCCCAATACGGCCGGCTATTTCGCACGATTATTAATGGGGGGGAAAAAAGGGGGGCGGCCTCGTCCGGCTTCCCCCCCCTCCAACCCCCCCGGCCCGGCGGGAAAAAACCCCCCCTACTACGAGGGGGGCCTGGTCTCCTCCCCCCCCCCCTCGGCCGAATCATCCCCTCCCCCTTTCGCCCGGAGGTTCCTCCCCATTAGGGGGAAGGAAGAAGGGTGGTTGTTCCCACCCAACCAAGGAGGGAGGACCCCTCCCCCCCAAAATTTTTCCCCCCAACTGTCCCCCACCCCTTTTTTTTGAAAAAAAAGGGAGGGGGTGCGGGCGGGTTTTAAAAGAGAGAAACTTTTTTCCCAAACCCCCCCCCCCCTATCCCCCCTCCTATACCCCCGGGAAGGCCCCCCGGTCCCCCCCCCCCCCAAGGGGTTGGGGAAACCGGAGAGACTTTGGGAAAAAAAAAACCCCCCCTGGGGTATTTCTAGAGATATGGAGGGGGGTCCGGAAAAACCCCCCCCCCCAAAACCCCCCCCCAACTTAACCCAGGAATATACCCCTGGTAGTAGGAGAGTGGATACCCAAGATCCTCTTAGGAGAGCAATAAGGATAAATGGTAGAACCCTTAGTGGAGGGGGCACGGGGGGAGGGGGGTGGCCCGGGGGGGGAGTCCTCCCCCCCCCTTCTTGGGACCTGGTCCCCGGGACCCTTCGTCACCCCCCCAACGGGTTTTGGTTTCTCCCAAATGCAGATGACAGAGGCATAGGTGTTTCTCCGGCCCGCCAATTTGGGAAAGAGCTTTGGGGGGGGGCCAAGGAATAGAAACAAGTTGTAAAAAATTGTTATAGGGAACCCCCCCCACGAACAAGCCCAAGGAGCCCGGGATTGGCCATTTCCCCTCGGGAAGGAACCTCCCCGGGCTCAACACCCCCAAATCTTTTCAAGCGGAAGAGACGTTTCTCCGGAGGGGCAACCCCCCGCGGTAAAACCCTCCAGGAAGTTGTAAAGTGAGACTCGCACATAAAGAGCAGAGGAAAGGGACGAGCGGGGCCGGGGGCCAGGGCGGGGGACAGTGGGACGCACATGGGGCCTCTCGCCCCGTGTGGTCACCTGGATCTACACTGCAATAATAAGACCCCTGTGCACGGGCCCAGACACCTCACGGGGGGCGCAAACCCCACAAACACACCCCCCCCAGAAAATGTCTCCCATACACAGCGTAGGGCTTCTGAAAACAACACGAGCCCCAGGGACGAAACCACCCCCGGCGCTGGGAACATTGACCCTGCTCGCACATCTGGGCCCGCGCGTGGCGGGGGGGGCGCTCTGCGCCCCGCGCCGCTATCGCGCGGCGGGAGTGGACCCCCCGGGGGGGGGGGGGCGCCCGGGGGGGGGGGCGCCCCCCGCAGCGCGTCCCCTACTGGAAGCCAGGGGCGCGGTTAATCAACCCTTCGTAATAAATAAAAAACACAACATAGAGGTAAAAGAGGAAAATGCGGCGGCGGCTGCTACAGACGCCCGAAAAACCAAAAAAGGCTCAGGAAGCGGAGAAGAATCAGGATGAGGTGGCTTTTGTACTACGTGGGGCATGGGGAGAAATAGGGGGGGGGAAAAAAAACAGCCCGGCATCGCCAGAACTGAACAGGATCTTACCCCAAACGGAAGAGCTGGCCAAAACAGAAAAGTAGATACTGACAGAAAAATAACCATCTACACTGGGAATAGACAACCCATCCTCACAGGGCAAGGACTAGGGTGTGGCTCAGAGTTAGCGCACGCTCCGGATGAAGATAACGCTACCGTAAGGGGGGATAAAAGACTCATGCGGAGGAAGGGGAAAGCGCGCGGCAGGGGCAACCGCAACGCCGGCGCCTGGGCTGGGCCGGCGGGGCGGATGGAGATATCGGTGCCGGGCCGCGCCCCACCCTTGCCGAACTAGCCAATCCCGGCACTGACCTAACCACACTCCAAAACTGGAACCAAACCAAAAGGGGATGGGACGAAAGGATCCGGCTGGGCTACGCCAAGACCCCGCGGCCCAACAAAGAGGGGCCGAAGACAAGGAAGAACTTGGCCCTGACAGGGGGGACCCTTAGTGGAGCGGGTCCACTAAGGACACTCCCCCCTAAGGTGAGGCCACCCTATTATCGTCCGGGGCGAGTGGGCGCACCGCAAGATGGGAGGGGCGGGCAGGGAGGCGAACGGGCGGGGCTTGTGCTAATCGGAGGGCGGGTCCTCGGGGAGATAGGGGCTGGTCCGTTCGTTATGGCCTAGACCTCCCCTGCCTATGGGGCTGCCCCCTCCCCTCCGGCCCGTCCTCCTTTCTCGGAGGGGGGGGGCTGCCCGGGGTCCTGGGGGGCGACCCCTGGGGGGGGCTGCGCGGGGCGCCATTTTGTCCCCTCTTCCTTCGGTCTAAACCCACCCCCCCTCCCCTTCAGGAAAAGGGAAAATCCGTCATGGATTGGACACTATCTTGAGGCCATCGTTCCGGATTCTCATAGAGCCATTTTGGACCCTCCCACCATCTAGATTTCAACAAATATCGTGCTGAACAACCACGAGAGGGAAGATCGGCTGGGTTGATCGAACCAGGTATATATCTCCATGAATCTATTTGGGTTAGTGAACGGATTTCATACACTTTATTCCGAACGAATGTGGCCCATTCCTCTTTTCGACGAATCCAAGAGAGAACAGTAGTTGAGTCGCTCCAGAAAAAACTTTTTAATTTCTCTTCAAAATTGTCTTGTACAGAAGTAAACAATCTGGCTCCGATAGTAACAGCTAGCAATTCGAGTCGTGGAATTGTCAGCTTTTTCAATGGGGAAACTCTTGATTTGGCTGCCAACAGTTGCACAGATATCTGTTCAATTGTTTGAACCCTCAAGAAAACTACTGCTGCATAAGCATCTGCACTGGAATCAACGAATGTATGAATACTCATATGTTCAATACCTGTGGATTTATAGCCGATCCATCTGGGAATTTCAATACTCATTAAACTTGGTAACTCATTCACCCAAGCACAAAACACACTTTTCATATCATCATTCACTGGGGTATCCCAATTCAATTTGCTCTCCCAAGTGCTCTGCACTAACAACTTAGGACAGAGCGAAACTGGACAAGTGAATCCAATAGGGTCAAATATACGTTGTGCTAGCGAGAGAATGAGTCTTTTAGTGACAAGTTCATGATTAAGTTCCTGTATATTTTCCTTATTTATAGTAAGAACATCCTTCTGAGTATTCCAAGTCAAACCTAGCACGGGTACCAACGTAGTAACATCACCACCGAGTTGGGTGCACTCCCACCCTCTCAAATCAAATTTCGACTCGGCCATTATTGAACTCGCTTCTTTCATAAAATTTCAAAGAGAATCTTCATCAGAAACACGCGTTACGCAGTTGTCTACATAAAAACTTCTTGACAACTTTGTAACGGTATCTTTTGAATAGACAGAATTAGATTCAGTACATTTTCTTAAACTTCGGGAAAGATGATATTCAATTGTTGCTCCTAGGAGAAAAGGACTGCAACTTATTCCAAATACCACTCTCCTATGGCAATAAATCTTTTAGTTTCCCTGAGCATCACGCCATAAAAAACGAAGAAAATCCCTATCAGTTGCATGCAAAATTATCTGTAAAAATGCCCTGCGGATATCTGATACGACACCAAATCTTTCCTTTCGAAACTTTTGCAAAATAGACGGTATCACCTCAATTAAATTTGGCCCCTTTTCCAAGCAATGATTCAACGATGGCCTGTCCTTTTCTCTCGCTGATGCATCAAAAACTGATCTTATCTTGGTGGTCAAACGATGAACATCACCTGCTAGGTCTAAGTTAGTTACTTCTTCAATTATACCACCACTCGCTAAAAACTTGATCGTATGACTCATAGAGCTGTTCATGTTCCAAACGCTTCAATGTTGATGATAATCTATTTTTAGCAAGTGTATAATTGTTCGGTAAAGAAGAGTGGCCTTGTATCAATGGCAACTTCATCTCATACCGACCTTCATCATTGATGGTGATGGTCTGTAGGAAAAGTTCTTTAGCTGCACGTTCCAATTCTTTCCTAGATTTCGTTTCTGTTGGTTCGCTTATGCCTAAGATATCCAGTTCCCACAGCTTAGCTAAATTTTCAGTTTTAACCAAGAGCGATAGAGCTGTTAATCCCATGTTCGAGTCATGCTCAACGACTGGTACCTTTCCAATTATAGTCCAACCTAAAAGTGTCTCTACAGCCACGAGACCACACCTCAGAATTTGCCTACGCCCAGTATACAATTTGCCTGCGATATCTGCTCCAATGAGTATGTCAATTTGTGATGAATCATGTACATCACTCAACTGAATTTTGCTGATTTTGAGTTCTTCCATCCAGCAACCATAGAAAATAGACGTTATACCTGTACAACTTGTGGGCTGTTCGAGTGCTTCAAAAGAACAGCTATAGTTATCAGCACCCAATCTGATAGTATAACAATTGTGAAGTTGTACTCGCTCCTCCGAATAATGAATGGATTATTCGTTCTTGGCTTTTCGGCGTGTATCCCATTTTTTCTGCAGTACTCTTGAGAATATAAGATCTCTGTGAACCACTGTCAATTATTGCTCGAATCATACAAAATCCATGATCGCTTATCGATTTTACTCTCAAAGGTTGCAGAAAAACATGAACTCCGGTGTAATTTGCCAACGATTGGTCAACAGCGGAAATTTCACTTTTGCCCAACTGGTTTGGTAGTTCTGGACACATCGAAGGAACGTGTGGTTTACCACATAAAACACATCGCAGACGCTCACGGCACCTTTTGGATTGATGTCCAGTTTTCAGACATCTAAAACAAGCCTTTTTCTCAGTTGATAAGGTTTTCTTTTGTTCAAGTGAAAACCTATGAGCTTTAAAACATTTCTGACTTTCATGAGTACCATCACAGAAAATGCACCTGTTAACATCGCAACTCATGAGCCCCGTAGCTGTGGGTACCACACAATTGTTCGAGTTAACTTTCGATGATTTTCTACCGCGATCATCCCCTGAATTGAGACCAAAACTCTCCGCAGCTAAAGAAATACGTTCCTCGTTTTCGACTTCAGACTTTAAAAATTGCATAAGACAATCTAAGCGACTATTGATCGGGGAATCGTCCGGATCTGCTTCAATATTTACCTCTGAAAGTTGACAACTATAGATCTGACAGAAAAATTTGGGGATCGTTGCCAAACTCGCAGTAAATCTTCGGGTAAGCATGACTCGATTAACGGAAATAGCATG